>JAJAGP010001888.1:0-151424 GCA_025084515.1 Ancistrus triradiatus | reverse complement strand
TGCCTAATTTTGTTTGAATAATTACTGCACACTTTCTGTAAATCCTATAAACTTCATTTCACTTCTCA
Organism: Ancistrus triradiatus; assembly: GCA_025084515.1. NCBI lineage: Eukaryota > Metazoa > Chordata > Actinopteri > Siluriformes > Loricariidae > Ancistrus > Ancistrus triradiatus. The sequence goes on along the minus strand of JAJAGP010001888.1, from coordinate 151,356 downwards.
AATATCACTGTGTTCATCTGCTATATGATATATTTAACTCAAGTTGCTGATCTGAACAACCAATGATTTATAAACTAAAATCATGAAAATTATCAGGGGTGCCCAAACTTTTTCATACCACTGTATATAACCAATCCATGTCATCATAAAAAATATTTTTGGTCTTTATGTTATTAAATAGATCTTCATACACCACATGGCATCGTCTGTATTGTGCAAGTAAAGACTGGCTGAAAAGGATGAGAGGTTAAAATGTCCTTATTCCGCTGTCCCTACAATACACGGCTTCATAAGTCAGAGCTGCTCTTACAACTGGAGAAACAGTATTAATAGTCACAAACAGAGTGGCTGAGTTACATCAGATTTATTGTAAGTAATCGTTTTTGTTCTTCCCTCATTCTTTAAAGCCTTACGCGGACTTTATTACCGTGTGCAGAGGCAAACTCCAGCTTTTTAGCATGCAGAATCAGCTCTGGGATAGTGGTGGGAAATGAACGATTATTTACTAGATAAGCACTTAATGCAAGCCCGCGCCTCGCCTGCGGTCCCTATGGGAGGATGGCTTCTATAAAAGCCCTTTTTAACCAGTTTATTTTCGCCAGGCTCTGAACCACGATGAAGACGAGGCCGGCCAGCCCTGAGCCATAACTCGATTTATTTATTCAGCATCTGGAGAGCGAAAAGAATGCACGAATGATTTAAGTTGTTGTGTCACATCTGGAAATATTGATGAGAACCCACACCCCCTCCCCACCCCTCTCTGTTTCCCCACCGCCTTGTCTCTCCTCGCAACAGCAGCCTATCCTGCCGCCTATGCGCCAATCAGCCAAGCGTTTCCCCAGCAACCGGCCATCATCCCCCAGCAACAGCGCGAAGGTAAGAGTGGCCCTGCCCATCGCCGATAAAAAGGTGATAATTGCCCCGTTCTGCCTGTATGTTCGCGAGTCAGAATTAGCAGGGGAGGGAAAAAAGTGACTGCAGAAAAGCGTTTTAAAAGACTGTGCTAAAAAGTTGCTTTACTGCCTGGAGATATGAAGCATATTTGAAGCGCGCTGGAAGAAGTTCTCCAACACAGGCTTAGACGCTGTCATTTAGCTACTTAACTCAGTGCCTTAGAATAATTTACCATAAGTTTGCATTGATGCAGTGAAATGCTCAGTCATTTTTAGACTGTTTTGACTGCATTTTAATGGTTTTAACTCCAGTTTTGCTGGTCAGGACCTCAGCGCTTATTCCAGAGAACCCAGGGCACACACATACGAGTTCCCTGGGTGTTATGCCAGTCCATCACAGCCTCCTCTTCCTCAGACAGAGCCAGCTGTGCCTGTGTGTGATGTAGGACTATACCAGAAGGCTTCACTGAGACTTGAACTTGACTCTGTCTCTCTCACGTAGATGTGCATTGAAATGAGAAACTGTCTTTTATGTGACAGTGCACCGTGGGCAGATATCTCAGAAGCAAGCAGGGAACACTACTGTAGATTAAAGAACAGAAACAGACATGGATGGTAAACAAAGCGAAACCGAAGATGCAAAAGAAGACTTTAATTCACTCTCTTAGCCGCTTAATCCTGGACAAGGTCGCGGGAGAGCCGGTGCGTAGTCGCTAACATAGGGCGCAATCCTGAAACAACCCTAGACTGGGCGCTGATCCATCGTAGGGCACACGTGCACACACACTCATAGACACACTCACACTAGGGGCCCTTTTTAGAGACATCGATTAACCTAAAGCATGTCTTTGGATTGTGGGAGGAACCCGGAGCACCCGGAGTAAACCCACGCAGACATGGGGAGCACATGCAAACTCTTCACAGACCTCTCCACCTGGGACTGAACCCAGGACCTTCTTGCTGTGAGGCACTGTACCACCCCAAAAGAATAACTTGTGCCAAAGAACGCGGTAACAATCTGACAAACACTCAGAGAGGAAGAAACATGGGTTCAGAGCAGAGTAGTGATACGAGGGACACTAACAACTCAGCGATATGTGCAGGACATCCTTCGGCCAACATGCACTGCCTCCCATGGCAGGGCTTCCAACTGGCATTTTTCGGTAGGATAATGCTCGCCCCCACACAGCTAGGGTTGCCCGGGAATTTCTCCCCCATATTACAGCACTTGCTTGGCCTGCTCGGTTGCCAGATGTATAACCAATCAAGCATTTATGGGACGCCAGCTTCGGCAACTTACGAGTGTGCAGGATCTACAGGCCCAGCTTCAACATCTGTGGGCAAATGTACCACAGGATACCATATGGAACCTATTCGCCTCAATGCCCAACCGTATCTCATTTTGTTTCCAGGCTAGAGGCAGCCTAACAGGGTACTAGAGCCTCCTTTCATTTATACAGTTTTCCCACAATAAACCTATTCTTTCACCCTAATATTGTAAATCGCTTACATATATCATCATGACTTTCACACACAAAGTTTAATTCCAATTACTCCTTGGTGGGTCGCCCTAAGCACAACTTGTACTGCACCTTTCAAACTGACCACCTGACTATATGTTTCTGCAACCGAAGTGACAGCAAAATAACCGTTCAACAAGCTCAGGCTCATCAATTCCAGCCGTCTGTGGCCCAGCACAGGTCTTTACTTTTACAGACTCCTTAAACCTGATAATTAGCTAGTGCGCTAATGGAGTTGTCTTCAAGCAAGTAAATCACCGAGCCCTGCTGGACAGCGAGCCTTTAGAAGAGGAATTGATGATGCCTAAAATAGATGTCTTACTGTATGTGGATACATATTTGTGTTTACCTCTTCATATACTAAGTCAGGTTTTTTCTATTCTTGTACATGTGTGTATGTTTCTCCAGGGCCTGAGGGCTGTAACCTGTTTATCTATCACCTGCCGCAGGAGTTCGGGGACGCCGAGCTCATGCAGATGTTTCTGCCCTTTGGCAATGTCATATCTGCCAAAGTCTTCGTGGACAGGGCTACCAATCAGAGCAAATGTTTCGGTGAGTACCCGCGACGCTCGTCAAAAACAACACCACCTAGCCGAGAGGGGAAAGGAAAGAGCCCCCGCCGTTTGGCGCCGTCCTTTTTGGAAATCGTCTCATGCCCCACTTGCCTTGCCGAGATGAGTTTTTTCCCCCCTCTCTCCTCTTTATTTCCCATGTCTCTGCTAATCAATTTGCAATTACCGCTGGAAAAGTGGCGTCACATCTGAGCGAGCAGTTGCCCTGGATTCCGCTCATCAGCGAAGCTTTATAGGATATTAAACCGCGGATGAAGCGAGAGCTCCGAGCTACGCGCCTCGCAGCGTTTTCCTCTGATATTCGCTGATTGCTCACAAATTCCCTTCTCTCTGCAGACTCCCAATCTTAGGAAAGCACGCTTAGTCTTCCTCACCCCCGAGCCCGGCGCCCATGGGGAGTAGATTTGGCGTTCGAAATTGGTACGGAAAAACAGTGGGGCGGGCTGTTTTAGAGAGGAGATGAAACAAGTCGTACGGTTCACTTTGGAAGCAGACTTCATCGTAGTGTTAGGGTTCAAAATGAAATATGGAACCGAAAGTATGTGGACATCTGAATATCAGAACTAAGTGTGGGCATTGATGTAGGCTTAGGCAGGCTTTCTAATAGATTTTGAAACATGCCTGCAGGGATTTGCTTCCATTCAAAGGCATTAGTGAGGTTGAGCTATGATGTGATAAGGTATCTTCATCTTTGTAGTTGAAAAAAGATTATTTTTTGGCAGCGTGTATTTGTGATTTTGCACAATTTCCGTCGTTGATAGGTTATGGATAAACGAAGCTGAGCTGTTCAGCTCCCCAGCGTTACAGTGATACAGCACCATGCAAGCAATACAAAAGGCTCAATTTTATGATTATTTAAACATTTGTAAATGAAGCATTATATTAAATGGGCTTATGGAGGCTCTCGAGTCTCTTAAAGCCCAAGTCACTTGTCATCAAATTCATGTGTCATGTCACTCGAGTGCACACATCTAGTAAATACCATTATTTCAGGCTGAATATAGTGCACTACATAGTGAGTAGAGAGTCATTTTAGATTCACTCCGATTGTACTTTATTATTCAGTTATGTGGACTGGCCAGCGCTAAGCTCATAGCCCTGCCCATAGTACTGTCATTGTGATTGCATGGCTATTTGCTTGATCTGTTAGCAATGGGTGTGCCTGATATAGCTGAAGAGGTGTTCACATAGTTTTGGCCACATAGCAGAACCATGTTTGTGCTGCTTACGTTTTGGAAATTGAATCTCAGTAATAAAATGAGAACAAAACTTGCACAGTCTTAGGCATTTGGGTCAAAACTCATCAGCGCATGACGTCGCGATAATGAAGTTTATTTTTGTCTCTGTCCATATGAATGATGAACCACCACTTTCCCTTCCTTTTTTGTTTCGGGTCTAAACCCCGCTTTTTTTCTGAAGCCGCCAACAAATTAGATTAAGATGCTGTGAAATTAAACTTCTACATGTCCTGCAGCTTCTTTCTGCTCTGATTGAAACGCAGCGTATCAGTTTATGGAACGATGCGAGGCAAATCCAGTAGGGAGAAAATGTAATGCTAATGTACAGCTCTTCATGTAAGTCTGAATCGCCTTTAGTCATAGAAATGTATAGACATTCGCGCATCTGTTCGCTCGTGTAAACTCATTTACGTCTGCGTTCTGTTTGAGAGATGAAACTTTAATTTTCCCTCGCAAATGGGAGCTTCTTTTCAGGAAAGATGCAAATCATTAATCAAGTCATGGCTCTTAAGATATTCATGCCATAACACCGGTGAGTCAGGGGTGCTGTTAAGCACGACTCCTCCTGGGTTGCTTGGGTTTGATTTTTGCAGCTTCAAGGCATGGATGAGAGCTCCAAATCTCTCTCTTCAGTACCGGCATCACAGTAGCAGTCTTGAGGGCGCCTGGCAAATCTTTCGGGACGCTGTGTTCTTTTAATCCACAGTGATTACGTGCTCGATATTGACATTTAACTCTGATAAAAGCAGGCCTCTTTTAGCAGGATTAACCCAAAGGAAAGTGGATTTTCAAGAGCAGGCTTAAATCAGTCTGCACAGCTCTACTCAAACGCGCACACGTACGTGTGCAAAAGTATGTAGGCCCCTTTGGAACTAGGTGGTTTATTTGTTTTAGCCACATCCATCACTAAGCACCTACAATCAACCTACAGTCGGTTCCCGACCACCTCGGAACTCGCTGAACTTGGTTCTTGATGTGTTTTGCCCATAAAAATTTGTCTCGGTTCTCGTTGTTTGCTCGGTACACAGCACACTTGCTTAAACGTGCATGACTCGAGCTGCGCGATTCAATTCTCCATTTATGACTGCACTGTATTTTTAGTGCAAATAAGTTTCCATGGGTCCTAAATAAGTTAGTTTATAAGAGCCGACCAAAAGCAAAACAGGAATTGAATGCTCCAGAACACAGGCTGTTTGCGCCCTGAGTTCACCAATAGAGTAAGTGGTTTGCTTTTACTTTATTGTAAACTGAGGACTTGATATATAGTGTATATATCATAGCACAGATCTTAAACATTGTTGAAACACTGGGATTCTGGGATTTTTGCTCACCGTTCTCATGATCATTTTGACCCCACGGGATGAGATCTTGCGTGGAGCCCCAGATCGAGGAAGATTGTCAATGGTCTTGTATGCCTTCCATTTTCTTACAATTGCTCCCACAGTTGATTTATTCACACCAACCTGCTTGCCTATTGTAGATTCACTCTTCCCAGCCTGGTGCAGGTCTACAATTTTCTTCCTGGTGTCCTTTGACAGCTCTTTGGTCTTGACCATGGTTGGAGTTTGGAGTCTTGAACCTGTTTGAGGATGTGGACAGGTGTCTTTTATTCAGAGAACGAGGTCAAAAAGGTGCCATTCAAATACAGGTAATGAGGGAGGGACAGAAGAGCTTCTTAAAGAGAAGTTACAGGTCGTGAGAGCCAGAAATCTTGCTGATTGTGGGTGACCAAATACTTATTTTCAATTATTTTCAGCATTTTAAACTTTAAAAATGTGATTCCTTGATTTTCTCTTTTTTTCTCATTTTGTCTCTCATAGTTGAAAATGACAGACCTCTCTCATCTTTCTAAGTAGGAGAACTTGCACAATCAGTGGCTGACTAAATACTTTCTTGCCCCACTGTAGCTGAAGCACAACAGTCAAATCATGAACTTCCAAAAACATTCGAGTCACCCTCAATTTGATTTCAGTGTTTCCATTAAAATATCCTTAGTGTGTTTCCTTGTAGCCCTGGTAAAGTACAGCACTTTCTATAAAACGAGGCAGAATGTCCATCTCACACTGATTTACACAGCTCGAGAGCCATATGATTTAGAGCAGTCATCTTCCCTTCAGCTTTGTCACCTCACCATGGCCGGATTAGCAGGACAGGAGCGAAAGAGATTTATGATGGAGGTGAGGAGTTGTCTGACAGGCTGGGCTACTTTAAAAGGTTTGTAAAAGCGTTGCTCTTATCTCTGGCTGGCCTGACAAAAGCACGACCTCTCCCAAGAAATTAAATCGGAGCTGCAGGCAGGTGATTGAATCAGCTAGCGGGCAGCAAATTTGGCTGGTCCACCAGCGGAGCAGGAGATAAGAAAAGGGCAGCAGAGACACGGGATCATTTTAGCTTGACACACAGGTGATAATGCAGAGCACCTGTTACAAGGATGTTAACGGGAACGGAGCGCTGCAGCTCAGGCAGCCCATGCTATGAATGACACGCTAACATAGTGGCATTCGTCCCTCAGTTACTGGAGGTGTCACGGATTATTTAAAAAATGCACACTTTGTTCCAATTCACATACACAACTTTTTCAAGAGTGAATGTCGTACGCTGACATCAGAGATTCCAGCTTAAATGCAACTTCTTTGATGAACAACAATAAGATACAGTTGTCAGTATTCTGGTATTGCAAATGACAAGAGGTAGTCCACCTTGCCAGAATACTGACAGCTATATCTCATTTTTGTTCATAAAAGAAGTGGCAGTTAAGCTGGAATCTCTGACATGAAACAAGATTGAATGTCATACTTTCAGAGATACCAGCTTAAGTTCCACTTCTATGATGAACAAAAATCAGATAAAGCTGTCAGTATTCAGGCAAGGTGGACTGCCTCCTGTCATTCACAAAGCTTACTAAGCTTGTTGAAAAGTGAACATGATCCATACAAGATTTTGACTGGTTAAAATATCAAAATTGAGAATAATGGAGAAAGTACTGAGCAGATACTATAAATATAAGCTTGCATTTTGTCTCTTTTCTGTAACATCTGGTTCATGGGACACCATGTACCTGGTAAATTTAGTAGCTTTAGTAGGTTTTTCTTCTTCTCTCTCTCTCTCTCTCTCTCTCTCTCTCTCTCTCTCTCTCTCTCTCTCTCTCTCTCTATCTCTCTCTGCTCAGGCTTTGTGAGTTTTGACAACCCATCCAGCGCTCAGACTGCCATTCAGGCCATGAATGGTTTTCAGATTGGCATGAAGAGGCTCAAGGTCCAGTTGAAACGGCCAAAAGATGCCAACCGACCTTACTGATCGCACCAACATCCACAGCCAGGTGAGGACCATCGCTAATGTGGGCTTCCATTTGCTTGTTATAGAAAGTGTATAGAGAATATACAAATATAAAAATTTAAAGTGGCTGGCATGATGGTGCACAGCTCCAGAGATCAGGGTTCGAGTCCAAGACTAGCCACTGAGTATGTGGAGTTTGGGCTTCCCCAATCACATTGAGTCCATAGAGGTGTATGGTATTGAAATGCATAAAAAAAAAACTTCTGTAACTCTTACAAAAAGAATAGGAACTGGGACTTCCAGAAAATCAATATTATTGTGTCCAAAACACAAAACCATGGGAAACTAACATGTAATCTGATGTGCAAACTACAGCGAAACAAACAAATGTTTTGTTGTTGTTGCTAGTGGCTATGCCTCATCAAGCCATAGTAATAATATTAAACTGTGTACAAAACTATTAATCCAATCACATAAGAAGATTCAGACTGTAATCACCACTTGATAGTAGGCTACCGTAGAAAGCCACAGTGAAATCTGAATATCTGAGAGCTCAGGTATCCCTATCACGTAGTGTCCAAATAATATCGATGCCACTAAAAATGTGTATTTTCAGACGAGTTTCAAAAGAAACCACTTTTGAATTTCAGAAGTTGCACCCAGGCTGTGAGCTTTAATGATGGCGAGAATAAGGACCCTAGCAAAAATAACCTTGAAGCAGCGAGGAAGCATATAAAAGAGCATTTGGTATGCCGAACGACAGCTGGAAGGGAAGAACAACTCCTCAAAGAAAACACCATCGGATACGTTTCAAAAAATAAAGCACACACAAGAAGGCTCACAAAGTTAGATGTGAATAATGTCTGTCTTCAACACAACTCAAAGCTAAAAGAAAGAATTACGCACCAAGTTTAGGACATATTGTACCAGCTAAGTTCCAGCTAAACGTGACGTCAAATGAAAGTGAATGTCACGCACTGCCAGCTTAAGTGCGGTTTCTTTAATGAGCAAAAATCAGATGCAGCAGTCAGTATTCTGGCAAGTTGGTGATCTTCAATGCCAGACAGCCGGGAGTCAATGACAAGAGTTGTGTTGGTAGACTTGTTTAAGGAAAGTTGGACATCCTGAGCAGATTCTATAAATAAAAGCTTACATTTTGTCTCATGTCTGGCTTATGGGACTTCCTGTAAGTTTAGTAACTTGAGTTTAAAACATTGCTCCAGATGTTTAGTCTGGCCATTCTAAGCCGAACTGAAGTGTTTAAAGCTGCACCGATCACTCAGTTAAAAGAATTAGAGCACCAGTTGCTGTCAGGACTCCCTGAAGCGGGAAAATGTTTTTCCACTGAGCTCGACAGGACAGATGTCCTCAAATTACAGCACCCAAGAGGTTTGATCATCACAATGAAACCACTCTCTGAGAATGTGGCAACTTAAATACAAAGTATAACCTTCTGCTATTGTCAGCAGAAACGGTGTGTGTTTGTGTGTGTGAGTGTGCATTAGGGAAGACTTCTCCCATACAGACGTTTGTCATGTTCTTGTGTACTTTCAACCTTTTTTTTTTGCTTTCAGAAAACATATTCTGAGAAAATAGCTGTTATTGTAAGTGTTCCATCCATTCATTCTGGTCTCCCCCTCTCACTGAACGTGGGTGTGTGTGTGTGTGTGTTTAAATTTCTCTGTGATAGATTTTGAGGAATAGCCATCACATGCGGCACTAACATGCTTAATGATTTTAGGTCATTATATTTTACATTTCCATTAGCAATGTTTTTTGGTTTCCCTACAAAAGCCCTGAAGGGTTAAAAAATGAAAAAGAAGAAGCATGCTCTTGAGGTCAGAGCTTTATCTATCTTTCTGCTTTGTGTACTCATAATAAAAAAACCGGTTTAAAAATCATTACAATTGAATAACGATGCAAGGGAGCTATACCAACTTAGCGTACGAATAAAATAAATATTTCTGTTCTTGTTTATGTGTAATTATGTTATGAGACCACTAAATGTCAATACACTAATATCTTATAGCCCTATATACTATATACACTGGAGACTGATGGATCCAAAAGAAAAACTATAGAGAGATCTGACATACTGTTCTAAAACTGAGCAGCTTTACTTTTTAGCCACCCTTTTAGCTTATTATTATTAATATTGTAAAGGTTTAGCATTACAGTATCATAGCATGAAGGCTGTTGTGATTGTTAGTGGGACATTTTTGGCCAACGCAAGCACACTCAAATCCAGCATTAGCACTGTACGTTTTGTACAGTGGAGCACCAGAGCTGTATGAAGTACCACAGAAAGCCAGAGAAGCCTTAACAGCCTTAGTGACGCAACATTCAAATGTTCATTTAAGGCCGTCACACATCGAACACGATTTTTCGTGTAATTTATTTAGACGACAGCGAATTCATTCAAGCTCGTGTATAATGGCGATATCTTCCAAAGCAAATACAATTTTTCGACATTATAAATTGTACAGTGGGGCAAAAAAGTATTTAGTCAGCCACTGATTGTGCAAGTTCTCCTACTTAGAAAGATGAGAGAGGTCTGTAATTTTCATCATAGGTACACTTCAACTATGAGAGACAAAATGAGGGAAAAAAATCCAGGAAATCACATTGTAGGATTCTTAAATAATTTAATTGGAAATCATGGTTGAAAATAAGTATTTGGTCAGTAACAGAAGTTCAGCTCAATACTTTGTAACATGTACTGGCTTAAGCAGGGAGACACGCCTGGCACTGCAGGATCTGAGTCCGTCTCGGTGTAGTGTGTTATTGATGGTAGCCTTTGTTACTTTGGTCCCAGCTCTCTGCAGGTCATTCATTAAGTCCTTTCGTGTAGTTCTGGGATTTTTGCTCATCGTTCTCATGATCATTTTGACCCCACGAGATGAGATCTTGCGTGGGGCCCCAGATTGAGGGAGATTATTAATAGTCTTGTATGTCTTCCATTTTCTTAAAATTGCTCCCACAGTTGATTTATTCACACCAACCTGCTTGCCTATTGTAGATTCACTCTTCTCAGCCTGCTGCAGGTCTACAATTTTCTTCCTGGTGTCCTTCAACAGCTCTTTGGTCTTGGCCATGGTTGAGTTTGGAGTCTGACTGTTTGAGGCTGTGGACAGGTGTCTTTTATACAGATAACGAGGTCAAACAGGTCCCATTAATGCAGGTAAGAAGTGGAGGACAGAATAGCTTCTTAAAGAAGAAGTTACAGGTCTGTGAGAACCAGAAATCTTGCTTGTTTGTGGGTGACCAAATACTTATTTTCCACCATGATTTCCAATTAAATTCTTTAAAAATCCGACAGTGTGATTTCCTGGATTTTTTCCCTCATTTTGTCTCTCATAGTTGAAGTGTACCTATGATGAAAATTACAGACCTCTCTCATCTTTTTAAAGTAGGAGAACTTACACAATCAGTGGCTGACTAAATACTTTTTTGCCATACTGTATTTGAGTAAAAGCTTAAATGTGACGTCTAATTTGGCACACCTCCTAAAGCTTAACTTTCGCTTTTTAAAATTCAGATGTACCCGGTATCGGCGTTTGCATTTATGAGGGAAAAAATGAGCATAAGGATGTCTTCGTCACTTGAAGAAGACATTGTTCGTCTCGTCTGTTTAATTTTAAATGTGTTAATGTTGTAATTTCAGTTTTACACAAAGCAGAACTATTTAAAATCGTAAAATGGACATTAACTCAAGAGAAGCCTTTTGTTTTGCTTAACAGAGCTTCGTAGTCTCCTCGTGATAGGTAGGTATTTTGGTTATGGAGGAACAGAAATTCCATGGATTTGTTTTTCTTCTTTTGCCCCAACCAACCTGAAACGCAGGCAGGGCCAAACGTAGCTTGGGATGGCCGCCCTGTTGACTAGCTACATGTCTACATTCAGGGAGAAACAGTACGTGGCTGTAAGTTCCCACCATGGTTGTTGTTTTCTCTTGGGTGACGTCATGTGTACTGCTGTGGTTGAGTGGCATGACGTGCTGTTGACCTGTAACTCTTTCTCTATTTCTATCGTCGCCATGTTTTGGATTCTGTATTTATGGCGTGCGGTATTTTGTTTGCACTGTCGGTAGCTGGTAGCTGGTGTTTGTAAACCTGCTGACTGGTTGATTTCGATGGGGTGTGATCTTTCGCTGTTGTAATGTGAGTGGTGTGCCCTTGTTATTTTTTTGCGTGTGGACTTGACAATGTGTCGACATCTCTGCTCTCTCTGCCTCTTGCTGTGTATATTTGTATATGCTTTTTCCTCTATTCATGCCCATTAATGAAGGACCCGGCATCCGGATTCTTAGCGAGCACTATTTACGCCGACATCGTGTTTGCCGGTTTAATTGTTCCTCCACGAGTGGTGGCGCAAAGGCAAATGTTGACTCTGGTCTCCACTTCTCTCCGTGTGGACCCTCATTGCATCTCCGTTTAAAGTGCTACCCCGGGACTGTTTTGTTTGGCCAACACGAGGATTGATTCCTCTTTACTTATTTATGAGCTTGCTCACCAATTACAGATGATTGCGAAGCCGCAGGTGCCGGCGTGGACCCGCACACAATGACTTCATCAGATCTCAGATAAAGCACAGAGTAATCGCATGCAAAGAACACAGACTTCTGTTCCTGGTTAGCTCAGTGATACATCTGATTGCAAGTCTATAAAATAAGGAAATCTGATATTTAATCCACCTTATCCTTTTGAATTCGTACTGTTTAGTGTTTGGGGTTCTTAGTTAGGAAAAATCGTTTTTCCAGACTTTCAGAGTAATATCTGTACGTGCCTGGGTGGTGCGGTGGTCTAAGGCACTAGCCCACCACCATACTTCTTAGGGAGGGGAGGTTCTCATTTCTCCACCCTGTACATGTAAAGTGAGAGACAGTAGCACTTCTGTTGCAGTTTGATAGTCTCTAATTCTTCTTAGTGCTCACAAGACCCTGCCTACAGGATGCTGGTGGCTGGACATTTTTGGCCAGAGGACTATTTTCAGTCCGGCTAAACTCCAATAGCCTGATCCATTTGTATCAGTTAAACACACTTTTATTGCATACCTCTAAAGATAATGTGTACAGTGGATGAAGCGATTCATATTTGTTATTCATTTATACACACTATATGGACAAAAGTATTGGGACATACCTCTTGGTCATTGAATTCAGGCATTTCTGTCTCATTGCCAAATTCTACAGTAGGTTTAGAACAGAGTTGGGTGAGTTTGGTGTGAAAGAACTTCAATAGCCCTAACAGAGCCCTGACCTCAACCCCATCAAACAGCTTTGGGATGAACTAGAATGGAGATTGTGAGCCAGGTCCTCTCCAACATCAGTATCTGACCTCACAAATGGACACAAATTCACACGGATACAGTCCAAAATCTTGTAGAAAGCCTTCCCAGAAGAGTGGAAGCTGTTATGCGGGACCGACTCCATATTACTGCCTATAGATATAGAACGGGATGTCATAATAGGTCTTGTACGTTTAATACCTACCTGTCCCAATAATTTTGTCCATATACTATACCAGTAAATATTGAAATGCAACTTAGCTTCAAAACTTTGTTTTTTTCTTCCCAGAATCATATATAAACACGTTTCCCCTGCTAGGAGCAAGAAAGAAAATGAATGTTATCTATTTTTAAAGCAGCTCTGTGTCTTGTGCGTTTACGGGCTGCCTTTGAATTCCTTCTGCTAAGAACTAGCACATCTCCAATCAGATCTTTTTTCACACGCAGCCCTTAATATGTTTCTCTCTGCAAGCAGAACGCAAGCCAGTCATGTTTCTCACTCTCACTTTCTTCAAAACACTTTTAACAAGCATATTCACCAGAGAAAAGGAGCAGAAGAGAGATATGGTGCTGTTTTCGGCGCTGAGAGAAAGCCAGGCTTTTAGTTGGCTTGGATTTTTTTTTATTTTTATAATAAGCACCAAACACAATCCTTGCACAGAAGGAGAGGAGCATGAAGGTTTATTTTCGATTTCATCTTCACATGTAAGCAAATATGTACTTAAAATCCACATTATTGCATACAATGCTGGTGTCGATACACAATGTAGACAAAAGTTTGTGGACAACACATTCTTTATGTAAAGCATGCAGTTCTGTAGTCTCCAAAGATAAACAGTGGAGATGATTGTATTGGACGTCTCAGTGACTCTCAAGACGCATTTATAGGTTTCCACTTCCAGGCAGTTCATCAACTTTTCAGCCCTGCTGTCCTTAAAGTCCATAGAGAATTGGTTTTGCCATCTTCGATTGAGAACTTGGCTGGCTTACACAAAACCTTGACCGCAACTCTCCATCAGACATCTTTGAAAATGCACTGGAATGCCAAAAAGTTCTTATTCGTTCTAACATCAGAAGTCGACCTCACAGTCGTGCTTTAAAGTTCTTTTAGAAGAACAAGGGTTGTTGTAGCAGCAAAGGTGGGGACAAACTCCTGTACTCCTGTATACTAATACCCGTGTTATGGATGTAATTTTTGGGTGTCCACAAACTTTTGTCTAGTACAAGGCTGCAAATATTTTCTCTATTTTAAGTTTTAAATTTATCTTATCTATATTGAAACTACTGCTCTAAGTCTATTATTTGGGTAAATAGTTAAATTTTTTACATATAACATCTATGATGCCCAAGGTTGGGTCCCTTTTTGAGTCTTGATCCTCCCAAGGTTTCTTCCTTATGACATTTGGGGAGTTTTTCCTTGCCACTGTTGCCCTTGGCTTGCTCAGTTAGGGCTGTGGGTCTAGATCGTTGTAAAGATGCTTTAAGACAATGCCCTGTTGTGAAAAGCGTTCCATCATTTATATAATAATGTAATCTATATATCTACCATTAGCGTAGTGCATTCCAGGGACAGGAAATCGTGTGTGAATATTATTTGTAACTCAAGTTCAGCCATTTCTCATCGAGCTGTCCGTGTGTTCATCTGCTTGGTTTTAGATCTCTCCCATCGCTGCTATCTGTCTCATTACTTTAAATAATGCTAGAATAATACTACCACTTATAACGAATAGGTTAAGACGGAAACCGAGAAACTCATCATGTCATCATCAAGTCTCATTCTTATGAGACGGCGTGCCCAGGGCTTCCAGAGCTGCAGCTGAGCCTCGGCGTTGTGACGTGAGCGTGTTTCTCAGTGTTGGCTGTAACTGTCGCTGTGTAAAGTTTGCAGAGCCACGATGCAAAGCGTGCCGGGCGAGCGCTCACTTCTCCCTCCCTTCCTTTTTCTGTCTCGCAGGATGAAGGACGGCAACACCTTATTTTCACGAGTGCAGTATAAGTACAAAAGAGTTCTTCTTCGCTCTCTGCCACATGAATGAAGAGTGGTCCCTTGATTCTGCAGGAAATGGACGAGAGGTCAGACTGCCTGAAGGTGACTGAAGAAACGAGACGGATTTGTTTTGGGGGTTTTTTTTGCTAAATATTTCCCTTTTTTTTTCTTTTTCCTTTGCTTCGGTATCGGTGGGAGTCGGTTTTTGCAGAGACCAACTTTTTTGCTGCTGTTTTTCTAGACGAGATGGAAGTCTTTATAGATACATTAAGCTCAAAGCATGCATACAGATATCCATATATAGACACATCCAACACAGATTTACAGACGAACCCTTTGCACTTAGGCTGACGCATAAAATGCACTTCATTCTCAAAATACAGCTTAATACGGATATCACATGCGCACACACGAACACACACACACACACACACCAGCCTGCTGCCATTTTGGTTTTTGTGCCTATACAGGTGTTCTGGAGAGACGGAAGAGCAAATGGTAATCCAGGATTATTTACATGCATCATTCCTTAGGAAATAGGGACCAAAGGACTACATGCTTTTTAAAAAGAATATAAATATATAAATATATCTACATAGAGCGAAAAGAAAACTTGCCGTGTAGCTGCGACGATTGCAATTATAAATAACCGTAGTTCAAAGGAATTCAATATCCATATCCAGTGGCTTATATATGGGAATGTTCAAAAGGAGGGGGGAAATCAAGGAGGTTTGCCCTGGTAGCTCTTTTACCTGTCTCATTGCAGTTTAGAAGTAGTATTCTAGGAGTAGATTTGCCAATTTTTGCTGTTTTTTTTTTTTTTTTTTTTAAATACTTGAACTTGTAAAGAACGGAGGGAATTGTACAGAAATAGAATACGCAAATGTGAAGAGAAAAAAAGACCAAAAAAAAAGATCCATCGTCTGTCTTGGGCGTTCTCTGTATTTAACGAACAGATAATACAGTTCATCTCTTCAGCACAGCTCATTTAAAGAAAGGATAAAACAAGTCATCCCATCCGACGGCTACTTTTCATCGCACCATGTCTGACTGTGTCCAACGGAAATCACAAAGGAAAAAAGGAAAGACATAAAGGAATGTCTAAAGTCTGTACTTGACAGGGTGCAGGCTTCCCATAAGCCTTTTCGTTCAAGCGACAATCCACTGTAAAGACCAAGCTACTGGATATGGTGTGGACTCTCTTCTTTTCTTTACGCTTTTTTGTATTACCGCAGGGAGCGTGCTGTCTAGGCACTCCCTTCACGTTTGCTACTTACTGCAACGGGCTCCTCCAAGAGCGGACTTTAAAGAAAAAAAAAAAGAAACCGAAAAAAAAGAAGAATCATCTATAGCTACAGAAACTGCCAAACAAACCCACTTGGTGTTCGAGACCGCAGTGACATTTTTTTTCTAAGCAACAACAGATCACGCTGGTCTGGAAGGAACGAACTGAGGTGTACATCGAGATCGGTCAGCTCGAGCAAACTTAGCAAGCGCTTGAGGTGCGGAAATATCTTGGACTTTTCTGGTGAAAGCAAAAAAAAAATAAGAAAAAGAAATGCACTCACAGCATTAGAGGCTGATAGCTTTTAGACGCCATTTAGCTTTGTTGTAATCTAATGTAAATGCAGCATTATTCATCCGCTCTCTCTCTAATGCCATAACGAACCACAGACTGAAGCTTGGCGAGGGGCGGGGCGACGCTACAGCCATCCGCAGCCATTCGCTCTCTCCCAAAAACATGGGTTGCACTCGGTTTTTTGAACTGGTAAAAATTTTACGTAGACGACATGCAAGAACATCGTTCCGTTTGCCGCTGTTCATCCGTCCTGCTTTTAGCAGTCACAATTTTCTATGTACCTGCAATGCTGCCAACCCACTGTCAACGCCATCTGAAACCCGTATCGCGCCACTCCAGCAAGCGCCTGTTATGCCCGTTATGCATCGATTCTCTCAAACGCAAACTTATTTATTGCATGTAGCTCCGAATTCGAATTGTATAACATCACAAACAAAATGCAACAGCGAAGAATCCGGTGTCACCCCCTGCTTATCCTGGTCAGGGGCTAAGGTCTGGAGCCTAACCCTCAATTCATGGGGCGCAGACAGAGACGGCAGGGTTCAGACCTACGCAAGCTCCGCCCAGGATTCAGACCCAGCCCCTCAGGAACTGCTCTTATTATCGAACCACTGGAACTGCTGCCCCTGCTATTGGAAACTAAAGTTTGGCAAAAAGTTTTAGACGTGTCCCATTGACGTCATTCAAATTTGGAGCAGCCTGTTTCCTGCAGCAAACAAAAGTCATATGACCAGCAGTACCCAGTCTTTTGGACATCATTAAAGCTTACAGTGAATTCCCATAAACATTTTTTAATTGTTGTAACGTATATTTATGGAGGATCATAAGAAAATGTACACTATACACCCAAAAGTATGTAGACTCTCCCACTAATTACTAACACATTCAAAGTAGGGATGCACCAATTTCATTCCTGAGATGACATAAATATAAATTTGATTACAAGCCAATATGTGGAACCGATTTGCTCCAGTCTCATCTGTGATTCATGTTGTGACGTATCATGATCACAGAATCAAATACTAGCAGTGGATCAGATTACAAAATATGTCAAATCCAATCCAATACTGATCCAGTATTTCAGGGCTCACCTCAGATTGGTGCATCCTTAATATGGGAATCAACTTGATCCAGCTGCTCTTGAATTGATTGCGTCTTTAGTCATGGACAGTGTGAACGTTCACCGTGGGTGAGCCACAGGCAGTGTAGCAGGGCAGGCGGAGAATCATAGATGTCAAAGACCAAACCTGACCTCTGATCATCGATGCCAGCATATTAAACCTCACTTTGAATCCTTTAAAGCCTCCTCCGTGAAGGACCAAAATTTGTGCAATTCTAACGTGCTGCCTCCATTTGCCAAGTGAAATTTGTCCTCCCTGCCAACTGAAGGCACTGAGCATAATGCAGTAACTAGTCATGTCTATATCTGTCCATGTCTAAAGTGCACCGATTGTGATCCGTTCAGTCATGTCATGGAGTGGAAAAGAGTGGAAACGTCTGTGTTTAGCTTCACGTCGCGCAAATGTCATTGTTAGATAGTGGAATGAATCGTGTGACAGTAAGAAAACTGGCCAGATTTTTTTTTATGGAAGGAGGTAACGTTATCAAAACATGAACTTCAGCCTTAATTCAAAGTACTTAACACTTGGGGTCTATCCTGAATGGGAAAATGTAAGTTCTAACTCATTTTATTCTGTCCATTCTTTAAAAAAGTCTACAAATAAGTGGGTTGCGTTATTACTATTATGATATTACACTGAATTGTATTAGGGTGGCATGATAGCTAAGTGGTTAGTACCGTCGCCTCACAGCAACAAGATCCTGGGTTTGAACCCAGGTGGAACGGTCTAGATGTCCTCATGGGTTTACTCTGGGTGCTCCGGTTTCTTCCCTCATTCCAAAGACATGGTAGGTTAATTGGTGTTTCTAAATTGCCCTTAGTGTGTGGATGTGCATATGTGCCCTATAATGGGTTGGCCCTGTCTAGGGTTGCTCCTGCCAGCTAAGCACCGGCCTACCTTGACCAGGATTAAGCGAATAAGAAAATAAATGTATGAATGAGGTTAGTACTTTTTTCTGTTTACTATTGTTCCTGTTTGTTTTAAGACACTATTCTTCTGTGTTGTATTGTAGCTTCATTTTGAGTTGCGTGTGGCCAAAAATATTGGAACACAAATCCACATGTGGTCAAAAGTATTGAAATACAAAGCCACATTCTTTCTTCTTTTGTCACATTTCAAGCACTGCTGGAGTTCCTTCAGGAAATGCAGAGCTAGTTGTTATTACCATTATCTATAGTCAGGAATAAAAACAAAATCCACACTATAATATTAGAGCGTTGGTCATGTTCTTCTGATATGAGGCAACATTAAAATTTTCTCCATACTGTATATTTAACTAAGCAAATTGTTAAACTCTGGACAGAACTGCTTCTGCTATGTCACATGTATTTCTGTACAGAATTGCATTCATTTTTCCCAAGATCTTGTATTGAAGACGGGAGATTTGTTCCACTGTGCAAAGTCTTCTCCAGCACATCCCAAAGATTCTCAGTGGGGTTCAGGTCTGGACTCTGTGGTGGCCAATCCATGTGTGATAATGATGCATCATGTTCCCTGAACCCTCTTTCACAATTTGAGCCTGATGAATCCTGGCATTGTCAACTTGGAATATGCCTGTGCCATCAGGGAAGAAAAAATCCATTGATGGAATAACCTGGTTGTTCAGTATATTTAGGTAGTCAGCTGACCTCATTCTTTGGGCACATAATGTTGCTGAACCTAGACCTGACCAACTCCCTAGCAAATTGAAGCTGTTTTTATAGGTTAGCCTCACTGACAAGTGGCTTTCTTAAGGCTACACAGCGGTTCCCTTCATATTGTGCGTGTGGAAAGGCTCTTACTTTCACTATTAAACATATCCCTGAGTTCTACTGTTGTTTTTCTACTATTGGATTTCACCAAACAGTTCAGTGATCGCTGATCACAATCATTCAAATTTTTTCTTTCCACATTCCTTCCTCGAAGATGGTTTCCCCACTGTCCTTCCACTTTTTAATAATGCGTTGGACAGTTCTTAACCCGATTTTAGTAGTTTCAGCAATCTCCTTAGATATTCTCTGCTTGATGCATGCTATTAATTCGACCCTTCTGAAACAGATGAACCTCTTTTCCACGACCACAGGATACATCTTTAGACATGGTTGTTTAGCAAATGACAGGCCAGCTGAAACAATCACTAAACAGTAATTATCCGATGCTCTCATATATACTGGGACTCTTTAGAGACACCGATTGACCTAACACGTCATTTGAATGTGGGAGGAAAGCTGAGGAATCCCTTGCAGAAACAAACTATTGATTTTGGGAGCGCCACCATGCCCCCTCCATTATTTAGTAAAGGGTAAACAAACAGGCATTAGTAAGCGTGTTAATCACTTTGCTAGCATAGTGCAATCTACTTGATGATGTCATAATGCTGAAGTTTATGGTTTGATAATGCCTAATGCTATCTAATGCCATAAGCAACGTCATTTAAGTTCTATGTACAGACCTGAGACCTGTCTAACATTCATCGTTCAAAACAATGTGGAAGGAATGGTTTCAATGTTTTGAATTGTACTTTCTTCTTTGTACCCTGTTATGCTTCGTTTACGTTTCTTTGTTCGGCTCTGTCCTAACGATTTGCTGTAGGTTTGCTGGAATATTACATATAACCTTAGCAATTTGCACTAGCCATCACCTTGGGACTTGCTGTTGGAGCGATATGCATTTTAAATTCTTGTTTTCACCTACTTATCCAGATCCTAGAGTAGAACCGTGCTCTTACCATCCAGACTTCCGAGGTCGCCTGGGATTAGAAATTTTTCTTTCCTTGCAGACGAGATGTGACGTAGGCAGGATTTAAAAAAGTGCCAAACAGTGTTTGTGTGTGTGAGCCTGCTTTTTGCTCTGGAGTTGCTTTTTAAAATGCCCTCGGTCATTATTGGTATCTCAGCACCTAACTGCACTCTTTTATCGTTCCAAAAAAAACCTATTCATGTCAGCTAGCTTTTTTGTTGCGGCTGTAAATGTAGGACATCTGGAAAGCACACCAACTATTAAGCACTGAAAGAGTACTGAATGAAGCACAGTATAAAAGGCGACTTTAGCGCCCAAAATCGCTGCCCTACTTTACCGGTCGCAGGTTGTTCAAATGGCTTGTCGTTCTTGTTAGAAAAACATGCAACATAACAGAATGACTCATCAACACGATTCAGCTAGATAAATATCAAGCCTGCCCTATTTATCAATGAAAATGGCTTTAAAGATTCGTAATTGGACTAAAAAGCTTCTGCACTCAAATACTTCTTTATTTTACCAATACTGGAATGCTTTCACGTCCTTGCTCTGCAGCACTGTTTGCTATGTTTATTCCGCTTTGTATATTGTTAATCTCCCACGCTGCATGGAACAAGAAGATGCCCTTTGTGTCAGATAGACATGTAGAAATCGGAACAGGATCCCCTGCTAAGCGTTTGGCTTAAAGTGCCATAATTCTGTGGCGTCACTGCTGAGTTTTTATCAGGCTAAATTTTCTCATGTAATATTTTGTGTGAACATGTTAACAGCCAGGGGTAAGACGTTTTTGTGAAACAGAAAATGCTGGAGGCTTTTGTTTTATAGTGCTCATTGGAAGCTCTAATCAAAATTGTGCCACTAGAACTAACTGAGAAGATGATAAAAATATTTTGACATGTTTATACTGCTGTTTTTGGAGGTGTGTGGGCACTTTTGCTTTTCCCCAGATAACAGGGCACAGATAAGCATAGTTTGAATGTGAAGGCCATCATAGCAGCACATAGGGGATGATCCTTAGCTTGTCTTCACCCTCCCTTCTCCTTAGTCATGGGCATTTGTGCCTGCATGTGAAGCCTGACTCAGCAGAGAGGCACCTCTAAAACTTGAACCCATGTCACCATGCTAGTGGTCCAGTGATTGTTGTTGTTATTAGTAGTACCTTCTCTACAAATGTACTCGAATTCAAAATGAGCACATCTATTTGGGATCATCAGATATCCCATAATAACAGATCAGCTTAACGAGCCCTATTCAATTAGCCTCTATATGTTGGGAGTATATTGGATGAAATATCAGTCTGGTTATGATCTGAGCGACCCAATCAAAAGCCTCCAGCAACCTCATCAGAGGAACCAGGTTTCATTAATGGTATCAGCAGTCACCTTGATTCGATTATAATTGATTTCATAAAGAATGGAAAAGGACTTTTAATGCCTAATTTGGCCCAGGTTAGAAGCAGCAGTGACGGTTCTAAAAGGTCAAACCCTGTCTAACCAGTTTTGAGTTGTAGTTGAGGGCCTCCAAAGTCTGTGTCCTGTTAGACAAATATTTTTAGCAGCTCTCCATTCTGTCATGTTGCTCCAGAGCTGAACGTAGTATGACTTAAGTGACATGAGGGAAGGGGGGCGACGTGGTACAAACTGAGCTTCTCATTTCTATTCGCCCCTGAGGCTTCGCTGCACTCCCCAAAAATAGCAGTGATCGTCAGGGAAAGGAAGGGAAATGTAATTGACTGAGAGTAAAGTGATAATTAAGGGAACCTGTTGGACAGCGAGGAAAAATGAATGCCTCTCATTTAATAAGTGAATTTGGAAAAAAACAGAGAGAGAGAGAGAACGAAAGGGGTGAGATCAGACTGTTTAAACATGAGTGCTCTGGCTGGAGAAGGTGCATGAGAGGCCAAACGAGTAATGGCTATGCCACAAGTTCAACACTAGTACTCAGGGCATCAGGCAAAATGATGTCAAGGCTTGTGGAAGCAAACTCTGTCGACTGACCGAGCCCCGCTTAAAGCCATTCTTTAGGCTTGCAGTAAGCAAGAAAAAACAGACATGGCTTTCACCCCATCAAGCATCAACTTATATTTATCAGGCAGCGCTGCCATTTCGAAATGCATCAAAGCCAAAGCTTTGATCCTCACACAGAGGTATGGAGAGGGAAAAAAAGCGCGATCAGAGAAAACCTGCAATCAGGTCTGACAACAAAACCGGGATTCAAACCAATTTGCTAAAGGCAGGCTTATTTTTTTCTTCCAAGTTCAAAAGGCAAATGAGTCCGGCTGCGTCAAATATCACGTCGATAAAACGTCAGTCCAAGTCTGCGTTGAGTGCTGAGTGGGTTTTATTGGCCCGGAGTTGTTTGTTTGTTTGGTTTGTTTGAAAAGCCATGTTCCCCCTGATTTTCCACTGTATATATAATCATACCAAGCAGAAGTGGTTTCTACGTATATCGATGTTTACATTTGCATTTTCAGAGATTAAAAGAGATCTAGCTTATCGCTGCTGGTTTGTGCCAAGAGCGCATGTGATAGTACGCCAGACGGGATAAAGGAGCAGTCTTAATCTTGTAAATATGAAAGGAAGGTCATGAGACTCATGAGTGCCCCCCACACCTGCTATCTGGTCAAAAAGAACATGTGGTCAAAAGTTTGCGGACGCCACTTCTACGCCACTCTCACTAAAAGTTCATAACGTGAAACACAGTAGCACAGAATCTCCGTAGGAAAGCAGAGGCAACAGAATAAGTGATACTGAAACCCTCCTTGGCTCTCAGTATGGCATTTTATTAGGTTTCCACATCCCCAACAAGTCAGTCAACTTTCTGTCCTGCCCTCCTAAAACAAAGTGAATGATGGTGACATTTACATTTACAGCATTTAGCAGACGCCCTTATCCAGAGCGACTTACAATTGATAAAGTCTTACAGTCCAAGCAATTGTGGGTTAAGGGTCTTGCTCAAGGATCCAACAGTGGCAGCTTGGCAGAGGTTGGATTTGAACCCTGAACCTTATGGTCCAGAGTCCAGTACCTTAACCACTAGGCTACCACAGTGACCTTTGGCAGTCTTGCAATGAATTTTTCCCTCAGACACCACTGAAATTAACGAGAACAGCAACTGTGAGTCAGGGCTTAATACCCTTGTCGTTTATGGGTGTCCAGAAACTTTTGTCTATATAGCGTATGCCTAGTTCTACATGTGTGGCATATACAAGGCCAAAATTATGTGGACACAAACATTTTCTACAACATGCTTTCTTCTAGTCAACCATCTCTAGCTATGGGCGTGACCATTGATGGGATGCCAGTTCATCCCATGCTTTAATTCCATGGAGCATTTAATTCTGAGGTTGCCAGATCCAGTGAGAAGAAATCTGCTAAAGTCAATGGAAAAAGAGGCCAAATAAAGCCAGTTTTTTAGAATACGCAGACCTGGTAACCGTGGGGGGAGGCCTGCGCTCATGGGCAGACTGAAAACACCTATATTTGGGTAACTGGTACACGTTAGGAGTAATCTAAATACTGGGGTAAAATCCAGCTCTGTATCGGATTTCTTAATCAGATTTAGGAAATCAGATTATCCTGTTTACATGACCACTTGAATAATCTGATAACTGCAGAAATCCCATCATGATGGGATCATTAAGTGCAGGTAAACACAGTCACTGGGCGCAGATTTCTGCAGTTATCTGATTATTCGAGTGGTCATGTAAACAGCATATGTATACCGAGAGCTGGATTTTACCCCAGGACCTGTATTACTCACGTTGTGTACCAGTTACCCGAGTATAATCGGTGTTTTCAGTCTACGCATGTGAGCAAGGGTTGTGCGTCAGGTCTGTCAGCTCTCTATTGTGAGTTAACAGTGCCAACAATGGCAGCTTGGCAGAGGTGGGATTTGAACCCTGGAACTTCTGGTCCAAAGTCCTTACTAAACACAGATCTCCAGAATACCATATTATCCAATCTACTACCCACATTGCATGGCTTGATTTATGCACCTTCTAACAAAGGGTGTGGCTAAACTACTTAAGCTCATTGCAAGTGTCCATATACTTTTGAAACTGTCCACACATTAGAACTGCATCGCTAAATAATCAAACCACGGCTCAACAGAACAGCCTTTGCTTATTAGGGTGGCTTAAAGCAACAAAGCATATGTACATAAGTTTATGACCCACACATTACCTGCATTGGCAGATCATGGCAAGTCGACCGGATCTACCCGTGTTGTCTGTCTAGTCGTTTCACCAGCCTGCTCGCTACTTACACGGTCTGTAAATACAACATAGCTTATTTTTTAATTCAGTTCCTTCTTTCTACTCTACATGGGGAAATAATGGTCAAAACTATTACAGAAACGTATTTATTTAAGCAAGGGTTACTAACAAGAGGAAGGGAAAATAATTTAATGGAAACACTGAGATGCTTTTTATTTTCCGTTCAAAATGAATTTTATATGTATGTTGGTAAGATTCTATTTATTTATTCTTATTGTATGTTTTTTGTATTGTTTTCAAATGTCCTCTTTGAAATATGGGATGGAATGACCTCAGTTGCCAAAAAAAAAAAAACAAGTTGATGTAAAGTGATATTTCATGGCACAAACCCCAAGTGATGCCCTTATCAGAAAGTCTGAGTGTGAAAAATATTCATTAACACTAGGTGAACGGTTAACACTTTTGAATCCTGTATTGTAAGGCTGATGTCAAAACACATCATAGTACTGTAAATCATAATAATTTGTGCACCAATCTTAAGCTGCCACGTTACTTTTACCGATAACTGTCACTCCAATGCATCTCCTGTATGGCAAGGGTATGGCTAATAGTGACAAATGTAGTTTTGTTCATTTTGAGTAGCTTTTCCCCAGACCTTAGATCACCGTTTAACCCATATTTAATCTTAACTAAAGGTTGCCAATCATTCTGGAACTGAATATGTCATGCGGTGTCTAAAATAAATGAACAAATAAATAATTCCATGCACTTGAGTACTGCAGCAAGGCTTGGTTCAAGTCCCAGCTGGGTTGGTGATAATATCGGTCTGAGGGAGACGAGGCCAGTGGTGAGATCATCCGATGGCACTGAAACAGCAACCCGTGAACAGCCCGAAAGATGGACTGGCATCTCTCTCAGGGCACAGTAATGCCTGGGCCCAGAACTCTGTGGGCATAAGTGTCACTGACCATGAGAAACAAAAGAGAATACAGATATGAGCCATTTAATGTCCATCCAATCAATATCCATTCACTTTAACAGCAGAGGTAATAGGAAATATATCTGGAAATAATCATGATCTCACTAGTTGACTTCAGCCCAGTGTTCTTTGGGATTCAGTTCCTGTTTTCCTTTCGGTTTGCTGTTATAACTAACCTTTTTAGGACCCATGGGAACTTCTTTGCACTAAGAGTACTGTACTGTAGATGAGAAATAAAGAAAAACGCAAAAAACACACGAGAACTGAGGTACCAGTGTATAGCTAATTCACGTCTGAATGACAGAAATATAGTACAAGCAAACCCTTGTGACACCTGCTGACAGAAAAGAGAATCGCAGTCTTCAAAGACGGAAAATATTTTGTTCTACTTTCTTTAATTACTGTATTGTACAGTACTGTACTGAATGTTTTTATATGGTTTTAATTAGTATTAGTGTTTAAAATAAAGCACTATGTGCAAAGTACCTAAACTACTATGCGACTGGTAATGTCCGGTCAATGCCTTTTCGGGCTGTTTCACAGATCATAATGCAATGGCACACGTGTAAAATAAAAAAATATATACTACTACTACCAATAATAATAATTAAATGAATAAATAAATGGCAGGTCACGTTTGTCTCTGTACACTACAGACCAGACCCTGTTATTACAGGTATCGTGACAGTTAGCAGTAAAAGTAATAAGGCATCACTTTTCTATGGCGTGTTTATGATAGGTTGTGTCAGTCTTATGATGTAGGTTCACGTCTGGGAATTTCTGTTTCATGGATTCCTAACTCATTCATTTGACGTGATTGATCCGTTCACGTTCTTGTTTTTTGAGACTTTTTGTATTCTCATTTATGCTATTCTAAACCAGATACTTGCCTTGAGATATTCAGTCTGAAAACCATTGCTTTTCACTCACTACTGATCATCTGTCCTGCTTCGGCCTGAACTGTTCTGATGTTCAGCTGCGACTCCGCTTCTGGGATTGGAAAAATAAGACAAGTCAAAAAGCTGGCCAAATTCATGCCGACTTGTAATCGAATTGCTACAATGGAATAAGTAATATGCAACTCATTTCATCACGTTGGACCACCCCAAGTGGCTTTGAGGTGGACTCGGTTTACACCTGGTGGGTTTTATGCAATCTTGGGTCGGCGTCGTATCCTTGGTAAGATCTGACTGTTCCTT
Source organism: Ancistrus triradiatus (assembly GCA_025084515.1). NCBI lineage: Eukaryota > Metazoa > Chordata > Actinopteri > Siluriformes > Loricariidae > Ancistrus > Ancistrus triradiatus. The sequence goes on along the minus strand of JAJAGP010001888.1, from coordinate 124,772 downwards.
ATGTAATAGGCAAATCAGTTCTTAACGCATGAGCATTGACCTTCTACGCTGTTCGGCTGTTTTATGTCAAGCTGCATTAGAAGCTGTTTTGGTGATCAGATATCTTTGAAGGTGAAAACATGGGCATTCACAGACTTCCAGCGTAGTGCTTTGTTAGGGCGTTCTGGTTGTTAGACGTGCCTAAGCTAGAGGTTTAATTGCTCTGTTTTATTGCTTTCATTATTTATTTACTTTTGTCCAATGTCTTGATGCATGCTCAACAATCCAGGTAATTAATCCCAGAAAGCTGAATCAGTCACTCATCTAAGTGACTTTTTCAGTCTCAGCTAGTTGGAGCTTCCCCAAGCTGATATACAGCACATTTGCGTCATGACCAGTGCCAGCACTACTGCATAACAATGGGACCGGTGATCAGTTCAATATGCCAATTGAAATGGCCATTAACTACAGTATGTGCTATTTATATAGGATTATATATCCTTGGTTTGATCGGGGTGTCAGAGGCCATCTATGTGAAGGGGGAATGATCCGAGCAAGGGACCTCAGAGTGCACCTCTTACCATCTTGCAATGCAGTGATTGCAGCTATTCCCCAATCCTATGTCAACAGCATACGTGGCCATTTTAATTCAACTGATCCACTGTCACAATGCTATGCAATAGCGCTGTATATAAGATTGGGGAAGTTTTCCAACTAGCGATGGCTGAAGAACTAGAAGAACTGAAGAACCTTGTTTCCAGATGAACCGATTCAACTTTCTGGGACTTTTGTTGCTTTTCTATTGACCATGCAACACTGGACCCATTGGCAATTTTAAAAAGTCCTACAATATTCCCAGGCCCACTGGCGACGTGGATCCCTAATCGACTGGACACTGCATATATGGGCACAATTGCGATACTCGAGTTGAATAAAGCGACCAGGTGTAAACGATGTCCCTGTTTATCTCATGTTTTCTATCCGCCAGCTGTTCGAATGCAGTCGAGTTGAGAGTGCACCTGAACACACAACAGCTATACTGCTACACTTTTCTCACTCGCGTACACGCCGAACCATAAAGAGTGTTTTTGCCTTAAATCCATCACACTTTCCCCGGTGATGCTACCTACTCATCAGAGGCGCTCCCCTTTATCACGCCTAGTGTTGAGCTCTGTGTTTGGGCTTTGCAGAGGCCACTGGGGGTTCTCATTACTAATGCCATGGTAAGAACTTAAAAAAAAAAAAAACACACACACACACATTTGCAATATGAAAAATGTCGTCCAACGGAAATCAACCCATCTCAATCCATTTACTTTCCTTCTATTTGTTTCTGGTGTCTGATTATTATTAATACAACTACTTTCAATTTCGAAGCAAAAAAAGTCTGAGACTTGTTTTCTTTTCTCAAATCAAAGCTGTATAATAGCACTGGCACAAGCCTTGGCACGAGCCCATTCTGTCCACATACGGGCTGTTTTTCCCCCTCATTGCTCCTGAACCATGTATCTCTAGATCATTATATTCTCTGCTTAGGCTAAAAATAAAGCACAGTCCTATAGACCAGTACGGCTCCCTTTCCTTGCTTTGTCTCATTCTTTGACTCCCGTCCCGGGTCTGATTCAGAGAAGTCAGAGCTGTCACCTTCACGCGGAATAACAGCCTTTGGTTTGCAAAGCTGTAAAATGTTAGGGGTGGGTTGGGGGGGATAGGGGTGGGGGAGAATGGAGGGAGGGGAGGCTGTAGTCATTCGAATTATAGAGCAAATGCATTTAGCATGTGACACTGTATTAATTGAGATAGTAAGTTTAAGCCTATCTGAATACCAAATGAGATGAGAAGGTTGGGTAGCAAATTGTTTTAAAAGGGTGAATAATGCATAATAAATGAACGAAGGAGTGGGAGGGGGCTAAGGGGTGAATTGAATAAAGTGAAATAAAGCAATGATTACACTCCCCAACACACACACACTTTGCCTGAAATGCAAAATAAGACCAAAGAGCAACAATAATTAGGTAAATTGGAACATTTATACAGATTAATAAAATCGTATTCTTATTTTCTCATAAAAGCAGCAAGGCCGCAAATGGCCTAATAGGAAAATATGCAAATACAGACTTTCAGCTCGAATGAAGGTCTAACAGCAAAACAGGCAAATAAAACTGAATTATACAGTATACAGGTACGGCATGGCTACTTAACCAGGTTACAAAACATATTTACATGTACAGCATTTAGCAGATGCCCTTATCCAGAGCGACTTCCAATTGGTACAGTCTTACAATCCAAGCAATTGTGGGTTAAGGGTCTTGCTCAAGAACCCAACAGTGGCAGCTTGGCAGATGCGGGATTTGAACCCTGGATCTTCTGGTCCAGAGTCCGTACAATCACATTTACACTGTACATGTACAGTTTCTATTATTGAAGCAGATTTGAGAAATAGTCCATGATTGACGATTGTTTCTGTGACACAGAAGTCCAGTTTGCGATGAATAACAGCAAAGTCAACGTAAGATAAGTCTGTTCACGCCGTCATCTTGGTAACGCCAATGAGCAGTTATGTCCAGCCATATACATGACTAGGGGCCGGATTCATGAATGCTTTCTTAAGAAAAAAACTTGCGAAGGTTCTTACGACAAACACTAAGAAGTTCATAATAATGTTCTTAAATGCAATTCTTGAAGTTTTCAAATGAAACAATGACGTTTCTTAAGAAAATCTTAAGAAAATAATTGATTTTCTTAAGATTTTCTTAAGAAACGTCATTGTTTTCTTATGTAGACTAAGTTGAATTTTATAGCTTACAATATACTGCGCAAGACACATTTTGAATTTGTACTAGTGTAGTCCTCTCTGAGGAGGAAATGAAGGAAATTCAAACCAAACATTCAAAAAACCTTCGCAAACAAGAAATAGAGGTGATGGTGGAAGAAATAGGTGGCTTTGCTACAAACTCTCCTCATGCAGACTTTTGTATTTTAAGTATGGCTAAGGAAAGGCTTTTAAGCATTTAAATAAAATAAAATCCTTATTTCCAGTAACTAAATTGTTTAAAGTATTACATTCCGATGCTTAGCTTCAACTCTTACAGCCTAAGATAAGTGTGAGGTTATCTTAAGGTTAAGAAAACATTTAAGACCTGAATGTGTTCAAGAATACCATTCATTCTTAGAATTGTTCTTAAGAAAGTTACGAAAAAATATATAATTCTTAAGAAGTTATTTGAAGAATAACAAACTTCCATAACTTTTTTCCTAAAAATGAAGGTAAGAAAAAACACATTTAAGTAGATTTTCTTTTTTAAGAAATTTTCCTGAATCCGGCCCCAGAGTCCTATCTTTTTGAATGGGGAGAGCGCTATATATCTGGAACTGAAAGAAAAATTAACGTTTAAAATGCGGATTTAGAATCGCTGCTATAATCTGATTGTTATTGGTTTCAAATAACACAGAAAAATGTGATTTTTTAAAGGTTATTCTGGCTACTGCGCATGCGCATCCCACCACTACAAAGGGGCCAAGACTTGCAGCCCTCCTCTCTGACACATTTACTAATAAACCAACTGGTTCTTTCAAAGGACAGGGTAGAGTCCCATCCATATTTCAACCAGTGACCAGTCTCCTTATGTAACGTCTCTGGTAACAGACAGGGGCTGTACATCATCCGGAGATTGCAAGTTTAAATTAGGATTAAAGTGCAACCTGCGGTCTGAAATCGCCTGAGTAGAACCGAATCCACCAATGAAGGAACAGAGAGAGGCAGGACATATATTGACTATGTGTTTCCATTACATTTATTTATTTAATTACTTATTTAATATGAACAATGATATTTAGCAATGTGAATATAATAATAATGCCTCCCTGATTTTCTACATTTTAATTATACATAACTACATAATTGTAAAGCTGTTTTGATGTGTTCAGGCCCTCCTTACTCTGCTCTCTCACACACACGTACACATTCACGGAATGAAGACCTGTCTTTTATGTGACAGTGCAATATATTTCCTGTTACATTTACAATGCGAGCAGTCATTTCAGAAGACAGCAGGGAACGGAGTAGCCTGAAGAGGCTCTGGGGCTCTTAAATCTGGCATGCTGTGATGCAAAGACGACTTGTGTTTCTACCCCCCTTGTTCCTCTGATGGGCTGAGTTGCAGTACTTCTTAATCCACTAGTTTGTCCCTCTCATGGTGCATCAGCTTACCACCACAAATATAGACCAATTCATGCATGGTCCACTTCTGAGGCAATGTCGAAAGAAAAAAATCGAATCTTATGACCTGTTCAGACAGGCTATGTTAAAAAGAAAATGAACAACCCATCAAAATATTCAGATTTGAGCAAGACATTGGCCACTTTTACCTGCAGTGTGAACACAGAATGTGGCTACAAGTGTGGCTACTACCTTCTTGAAAACAGCACCATTCCTGTAAGGATTCAGTCCAGTACTGTGTGTATGTGATAGAAGTTTAAGAGGTAAAGCTAAGTCTGGTCGAATGTGATATATCCTATACATATTTGAAGGAAATGAAAAAGGAAATAGCCGGTAAGTGTTACAGCTGCAAGTCTGAAAGGCCCCAAGTAAAGACATTACAAGTACATTTAACTCAGGTTTTGAGATTGAAAAAGGGCTCTAGTTTGAATAAGGAGCTCTATTGTTGTAAACCTTCATCCGTAACTACTAATTAAGCCATTTGGTATCTTCCCTTCTAATTAATAACAGCACCAGTCCTGTCAGGTAAGGATTCAGGGCAGTGCTGGGTGGATAGTTCTGCCTGTGTGTGCCTATTTTGGCATTTTACCTCATAAATTTAAGATGAGTTTGAGGGTAGTCATTTTGCCAGCCAGTCTCAAATTTGTACAAATTGTGATAATCCCTTTCCGGCTCTGTGACATCCTTTTTCAGACCCATTTTATGCAAAACAGTGTCTGTCGATGCTGGTCTTCGTGTTCCGGACACACTTCAGGGTCTGGTCAACAACTAATGATCCGGCTCTGCATTCATCCATGTGTGTAATCCACTGACATTAAACAATAAGGTGCTGCAACTCATTTTTATCTGGAGAGCTTACTGTGGATAGCTAGTTTCACGGCAAAGCAGTAACGCTTTGCTCTCTATTGCGCTTCACTTGAGTTGAATTATGTCACTGCCTGTGGGCCACACATTCAAAATGCAGTGCCGATCCTCAGCGTATTAAAGCAGCAGAAAGAGTCTAGTGTTTGCTCTGAGGGGAGGAGGTCAGCTGCAGGAAATTGGGCTCGAAAATCTTCCCCTGTCCCTCAAGCACCTGATAATATGTCAAAGGATTTCAAATGAAGGGTAGCCAACAGATTGTATCTTGGTTTATTCATGTATTGTGGCAAATATATCAACAAAACCACTTTTTTTTACACGCCACACTCAAAGGCAATTCCATAACAAATTTCAAACGGTAATAACAATAATAAAAGGCTGAGGCGCTCAGGTGGCTCAGTGGCAATTCACTAAAATACCAACATGATGACCTGGGTTTCAGTCCTGGCAGTGTTTGCCAGCCAGGTTGCTCATCAAATGGCTGAGGAAGGGAAGGCTGGGTGATCATCCCTTGTTACTGCAACTGAAATCCCTGCCAGCCGTGGGTAAAGCTCTATTTGAGAAAGTCAGTGGTTTAGGTGTCTACTAAATGCTGCAAATGTTAAATGTGTTCAAGGCCACACACCACATCCGTATAATTTATTCAAGCGTATGTTTTATTTAAACTAAATATAAGTCAGTATGCCTTCGTTTTACTTTTTAGGTACCTATCAAATGTATACCAAACTAAATTCTACATAAGGATACTTGGCTTATACTGACAAGTATCCAGGAAAGTTTAAATATATTTGACCAATGCTTGTATGCAAACTTTAATATTATGATTAAGTCATTTTGAATTATGTCCATATATTTACATATATGAAAATATTGATTTATAAAGAAAAGAATGTGCAGTGGCAGCCTGGATGAGGTAGGTTTTGAACCTTGGACCTTCTGGTCCCAGTCCCAGCTTTTACAGTTACAAGATTTAGCTTTCACCCAGAGTGACTTACACAATCTTACAATTCAAGCAATTGTGGGTAAAGGGCCTTGCTCAAGAACCCAACATTGGCAACTTGACAGAGGTGGTTTTTGAACCCTAGACCTTCTGATCCATAGCCCAGTACCTTAACAGCTAGGCTACCACAGCACCACAGGCTGCACAAGTAAAGACATTACAAGTACAGTTCACTGAGGTTTTGAGACTGAACGGGGCTCTAGTTCCACTCTGTAGTGTCATTTGAATAAGGAGCTCTATTGTTATAAGCCTTCATCCATAACTACTAAATAAGCTGTTTGGTACAGACCTTTAAAGGCAACGCTCGTTCCAAAAAATGTCAGCGTTGACTATTTATATGTAAATCCTAATTAGTTCTTACATTTCCTGACTTTATGGCTGAATATCATTTATGGTGGAATTTACTTAGCTGTTGTGCAAGCGTGATGCCTTTCTTTATTCCCACATCTAATATTCGTAAACAAAAGGATGAAGCTTTAAGTAAATTCTGCTCCCTTTTTAACATTCAGATTCCGGAACAACACGAGCTTAAAAATAAATGGCAATCAGAGGCAGAGAGCCGAGCGTAGGCAAAGCCTCTCAATCCCTTTGATCCTATTATGTATCTCAAAAGTGTAATCAATATCCAATCAGGAGTTGAGCGGCACCGAGTGTCATACAGGGCAGCTTATTGTCAGGGGTCACGTTGCCATGGCAACAGCCCAGGTGTGGCGGATATCGGTAGGGAGCGTGTTGACGGACGTTTGGAAAGAACAAGTGGATGGAGGGGAGATAATTAAGCACAGGGTGTAGAGCTGTGATGAATAAGATGGGATGGACCAGGAGTCTAGAGCCACATCTAACCAGTTCACCTCATCAGAAGACGTGCTTTAAACTGATAAGTTTAATACTAAAAAATTAAACTCCATTTTAAACTGAAATAATAGTATGTTGCTTATAGTAACTATGACTTTGCAAATGTAGTTACACCATTAAGTTATACATGAGGCAAAAGCAAAACCACGATCCCTGGTCTCTGTACTTAAAAAGCCTTAAATCCCATTGTCAGAGTGGCAGCGATTGCTGGATGCACCACCAGAGGGCAGACTACGTTGCCCAGAATCCACAGCATGGTCACGTGTAAGCTCATTCAGCTTTACCAGCCTGCGATTAGTCCTTACGGACTGCACCTGACTGAGATGTTATATAAACTGGATATAGAGAGCCAGCATCAGTGCAGTTTCTTTACATGAGATGCTGCCGGTAAATGATTTGATTTTTGTGTTTGCGCCTGTCAAAGAGAAAGTCAAAAGAAAAGAAATTCTGTAAAGCTGACAGAGTAAGTTTGAAAAAGAGTAAACTCAGACATTCTAAGAATCAGATAGAAGTTTGATGACGTGAAAAGAGAGATAAGTGTCTCCTAAGAAAAAGCAACTAAACTAAGAGGGAAAGCTGAAAACAGAAAAGCTGTAAAGGAAATAGAATTAACGAATAAATAAATAGCTACTTGAGTTTGGGAGATTAGGGAACACCCATCTCAGCCTGACTAATGTGAGTTCCAATTATTGTGGACACCATTTTAGCTGCCATTTTATGTTCAGCCTAATATTTGATTTTCCCGCCTTTTTCATAGTTCCACAAGCTTTAACTGGCTTGTACTGGTCAGTGGTGCAGAGGTGGAGTGTGTGCCAAGTAACCCTCAGATCCCATGTTCAAGTCCCACTCGCTTACACAAGCACACTCCCTCCTTGCCTCATATGAACATTGACTCTTGGTTGTAATATATATGAAATATTTATAAGGGAAGGATCTTCCTCCCTGGGGCTACCATGAAGACTGCTTTCGCCTTTAGCACTCCCAGAGGGTGAAATCAGTATCACTCTGTGTCTGGGTCCAAACCAGGTGCCTACCATGACACCCATGAAACTGGATAAGCACAATATTTCATGAAAGTCATGTTTAGGGCAAAATACGCACAGAAAGCCATAGAATGCCATTCAAGGTAGGCTTTTGCATTTAAAACTCATTTAGAATTATAAAAGCACAATTTAAGCAAATTTAAGCATGGGTTAGGGTTTTGCTCAAAGGCACAACAGTGGCAGGTTGGAGTGTTGGACATGGAACACTGGACTATTTGGTCTGTAGTTCAGTACCTTAACCATTTTGCCAAAACAAGTCCCAGTGAAGTAGTAGATTAAGAGCTACTGTAAATTTCACAATTTCTTATCATTGTTTAAGAAAAAGCCTTTAGTGTTTTAGAAAAGCTAAGCTAGCCTTTAGATTTGATACAATTGATATTGTCTTACAATCCAAGCAATTGTGGGTTAAGGGACTTGCTCAAGGACCCAACAATGGCAGCTTGGAAGAGGTGGGATATGAACGCCGGACCTTCTAGTTCAAAGTCCAGTAGGGGTGGTCACAGTAAATACTGATTTTTGCCTGCAGAAGCCATTTTGATCTGAAACTTGTTTATTTTTTTTGTAATGATTTTATGTACATACAGTGATGCTTTAAAGCTTGTGAACCCTGTAGAATTTTCTACCTTTCTGCATATATATGACTTAAAACATCATCAGATTTTCATACAAGTTCTAAAAGTAGATAAAGAAAACCCAGTTAAACAAATGAGACAAAAATATTATACACAGGTGTGAGTGGGTACCCTGTTTTATTTAATAACAGGGATCTATCAAAGTACTGCTGCTCTTCACAAACGTTTGTGGAAGTGTATCAGGGCATGAACAAAGGAGATTTCTGAGGACCTCAGAAAAAGTCGTTTGATGCTCATCAGGCTGGAAAAGGTTACAAAACCATCTCTAAAGAGTTTGGACTCCACCAATCCACAGTCAGACAGATTGTGTACACATGGAGGAAATTCAAGACCATTGTTACCCTCCCCAGGAGTGGTCGACCAACAAAGATCACTCCAAGAGCAAGGCGTGTAATAGCTGGCGAGGTCACAAAGGACCCCAGAGTTACTTCTAAGCAACTGAAGGCCTTTCTCACATTGGCTAATGGTTAATGTTCCTGAGTCCACCATCAAAGAACACCGAACAACAATGGTGTGCATTGCAGGGTTGCAAGGAGAAAAGCCACTTTTCTCCAAAAAGAACATTGCATTGCTGCTCGTCTGCAGTTTGGCTAAAGATCACGTGGACGAGCCAGAAGGCTACTGGAACACCAGATACTGAAAGCAAAGGCTCACATACTTTTGCCACTCACTAATATGTAATATTGGATCATTTTCCTCAATAAATAAATGACCAAGTATAACATTTTTGTCTCATGTGTTTAACTGGGTTCTCTTTATCTACTTTTAGGACTTGTGTGAAAATCTGATGGTTTAAGGTCATATTTATGCAGAAATATAAACGATTCTAAAGGGTTCACAAACGTTCAAGCACCACTGTATATCATGTATCTTAATAAAGAGACTGAGAAATAAATATATATGGTGGTCAGCATATCAAGTCTGAGCTGCAAGTACATGTTTCATAAGACAAACTACACACATAAAAGGCTGTTTTTCCTTTGCACTTAATTTACACTTTGCAATTTTTTACAAGGCTAAATATAATTTGACTGCAAGTGATTTCTGATGCCTAGTTTCCGAAAATACCAAATGAAATGCGTGTATACGGAGGGGAGGTGATGCACTGCCTCCATCTCTCCCTCATCTCATTGTGATTCAGCGGATGATAAAACTCTAATAATGAAATATGAGGCCAATGATTCGGGCGGCGCGAGGAACACCTGAGTCGCTGGCTGGTGATGTCATCATAACAGACAACGACCTCTGCGCTGCAGCGGGCAGATCGGCAGACGAGACGACGGCGCCGAGTTTGACCTTTTGTCCATTCTGATCATCTGTTCTGTGCCATGCTCAAGAAGGGAACTGGCAGCCGCTTTGCAAAGAGATGCATTGGCAGTGTGTTCACACTCAACTAACCTCTGTGTGCTCAGTCAATGATGAGCGAGCCAGAGCATCGGCAACTTATTAACCCCTCGGTTAATGGATCATTACAGTTTGCTGTCAATCTGGGTGTTCAGGTCAGTAGTCAAGTGACTCTCAAGAGAAATTAGATGCATAAATCTTCTTTAGTGCTACGAGTAAAGCAAGAGTTGCTCTACCTTGGGAGTAGGAGTATAATGTAAACAATTAAAACCCATTAGGAAGGCTCTGATGTATAGCTCTGTAGTAGCCAGGGTCTGCGTGGATTTGCCAAGCTTTTTGTCTTGCATTTTACTTAGGAGAGTTTATGTTAATGCGGAATATTCTATTCTACTATAACATTTAAGCTCAACATGTGGCACATGGACAATCCAGAAGGCTGAACAAATATTTTGTGGATTGTTGAGGCCAAAACTGAGCTTCCTGCTTGGTAGTAGTATGGTTTTTGACTGTGTTTCTGCATCTAGGCCAGGATGACTTACCACTATGGATGGAACAATATATTCTGAATTATACCAGTAAGTTCTAAAGGAAAATGCTGGTACATCTGCCCATGAACTGAAACTGCAGCAACATAATATACTATTCGACTACTTGTTGGTGATACATATTTAAATGGAAAATTGATGACTTGACCAGGACTTCAAGATTAGGAATTGGGACTTGACTTGGGATTCACTCATATTGACACGATACTTGACTTGGGACTTGCATGTCGAGACTTGAGACTTACTTTTCCCACCTCTGCTGAGCACACAAGTCATAATTAGTATCAAGTCATTATTATAAGCAGTAAAAAGGTAATATTTCAGAAAGGCCAAGTCAAAGTTCTGACCTTAATCCAACAGAAATGTCATGGAAGAAGCTTAGGTAAAGAAACCCACCAACATCCCAAGAGTTGAAGCTGTTCTGAATGGGGGAATGGAATAAAAAGATCTTGATTCCAGGATCTGATTACATTACATTACATTTACAGCATTTAGCAGACACCCTTATCCAGAGCGACTTACAATTGGTACAGTCTTACAATCCAAGCAATTGTGGGTTAAGGGTCTTGCTCAAGGACCCAACAGGGGCAGCTTGGCAGAGGTGGGATTTGAACCCTGGACCTTCTGGTCCATAGTCCAGTACCTTAACCACTAGGCTACCACAGTTTGTTTTTTTCACTTTTAAAGAGACTTTCAGACGTACAAGCTATTTCTTTTAAGCTTAGAAACAGCACTAGAATGCAGGAATGGTGTTATTGTTTATGTCATTGTTCTGTTTGAGCATGTTAATAGTCAGGCTTGCCCATCATCACTGTTATTACAATTAATACAGTCTAAATGTGGGCATTACACATTAGTTTTGTATTTACAATGTTCTCCTTTCTTTTCTCTGTCACTCCTTTCTCTCTTTACATTCTAAACTTAGCCCCCTGTGTTCTGGAAAGAAAAAAAAAGGAGAAAGAGAGAGAGAAAAACGGTTTATTGAAAAGAAAACAAATTTAAAAATTAAAAATTAACACATGGCAAAGGTGAAATCTGTTTTAAATGGGGACGCGTTCCCCTTTCTGTTAAAAATGCAATTCTGATGATGGTCTTTTTAAAATTATTCCTCGTCAGGAAGACAATGGGCATTCATTAACTCGAGTCCTTTTTTTTCAAACCAAATTAAACTTCCTTCCTAGAAAAAAGCACTTGTTGTATAAGATTCCGTGCCAAATGCCGTTAAAATCCGCCTCCCGGTGGAAGTTTAAATGGCGAGAGTTTTGGCTAAATATGCAGCCTACAGGCATCTTAATTCATCTCACCCTGCCACTGCAGATAGAGGGGTTTGAAAACAAAGAAACGGAGGAGGGCACACCGACACACCCACCGCCTCCCTGAGCTGGATGATGCAAGAACGATGCCAAGGCCACTCTCTCGCTCTCTCTAAGTCCGGACTCTTCTCTCGCACTTCACCAACTAGGCACTGAAATGTCCTGAGCAAACAGCAGCACACTCGAATCAGTAGTTGTGTTTCTCCAACAAAAATGAATAAAAGGATGAAAACAGTATTATTTCGGCCGTGCTCTGGATCAGATTTGTTTCGCATTACGCCATTGGCCCTTATGAGTTTCATACCTAAGACTTTTCATAAGGGTTACGCTTATATGAAATAGTATAACACAAATTACTTTTCTATTATTTTGCATAAGTCTGCACAGAAGTCTTCGTTCCGTATCTTAGCAACCTGCTCTGCGACAGAGCCAGATCAGAGAAGCTACTTATTAACTTGTTGCTATGACTACAGTGGTGGGCAATAAAATGCTAAGATGTATTTAACCCTTTCCTTCAGGCTCTATCCTTTTTATTACAGCCCCAGGACATTTTCACATCACATCCCATTTCGGTCCGACAGAAGGACGAACGAGTCTGAAATCTCCTGTCCGTCAGGCATCATTTATTTTCTTCTTTGTGAGGTGTGCTGTCAAAATGCCACCGGAAAACAAAATACCAAACGACTCCATGCATATGGTTGGTATTCGTATGCACGGACTACGTCTGACAAATGCCTGCCTGTTCGACTGCCCATTAACACAAAATATATCTAATCAACCAATCGCATGGCCAGAGACTCGATGCATTTCTGTGGTCAAGCCGACCTGCTGAGGCTCAAAGCAACCATTTAGAATGGGGAAGAAAGATGATTTAAGTTTACTTGAATGTAGCATGGTTGTTGATGCTAGATGGGAAGGTCTGAGTGTTTCAGAAAACTGCTGAGACTTTCACACACAGCCATCTCTTGTGGTTTGTACAGAAAATGGTCCCAACCTCAAAAGAAAAGATCCATGCAAAGCGGCAGAGTTCTTTGGAAAAATCGAAAAAAAAAAATGCTGAACACTTCACGTCCTTACTGTATAGTTTTCTACTATCAAAAACAAAATCTCTTCATAGTTTATTGGGGTTTTGTTACAGTTTAAAACAGACTCTGACCTTTTTCACCCTCCATATTTCTATGTACTGTCTAACTCATTTTCACCTCTTTTGCTTACCATACCATAATCTTAATATGACCTGCAGGCTCACCTGTTGCTCGTTGCCCTTGATGTTGAGTTTAGACCTACTTAAATTTCAACCCTTCTAATTTCCTCTGTGTTTGCAAAGTACAGCCAGTTGAAGACAAGTCACAAACTGTTAAGTCTCTTGACTTTAGTGTTTGGTAGTTTTTTTTTTTTGCTCTAGTTTCTAGTAAGATATTCCGTTCCGTTTAAGTCTGTGTGTGTTTTGAGCTCCAGCATGCCCTCTGGGTACTGGACATGAGGTGTACTTAAATCACATTTTTTATTTCCCACACTTCACAACTTGCTTGAACTCTCCTGCACCGAATAAGGTATGTTCAACAAATTTTTGAACTGACATATCATTATAAAAGAGAAGTTTGAATTAAAATATGCTACATGACCAACATAAGCATGTGTGTACACCCCTTCTAATTTGAGTGATTTCACTGCTAATATGAAGCATACAGGCATGGACTCTACACTGATAAAACAGTGGCAGTAAAATGGGTGGTGAATATTATTTTCCTCCATCAAATAAGTCAGTGCTTCAGCTTCGTTTTGGGCATTAGTGCCAGACCCCAAAACCATGTTCAAAAATTAAGTGAAGGCTTAACAGCAAAGGGAGGCAAGAATGGCTATATCAGTGTATATTATGTCCAAATAAAATAAAATATCACTCCCAAGCACCAATCCATTATCTACATTATTCTTAGACCCTACACACAATAACAATGCTACTGATAACTAGCTGCCAACCATAAAAATGGCATTTAATTATAATATGCAACTAATCATTTTAATTGCAAGAACTGTAATGAGCTGTAATCACTAGCCACCAGTAGTTTTCACAGCATATATTCTACTCCTATCCAAAACTGGGTTTTCAAAAACCATGCTACTTTGGATGACTTTCTTGGCAAAAAGTCAGCATGCCAGATTAATAAACACGAAAGAGTAATTGCATCTACAACTTGTAAGCTGTCTTTACATCATGTAGAGATTTGCTAATGTTTAAGCTTTTCCATTCTGCTGTATGTTGCAATCTGGTCTAACAAGACAAGTTAAATGACTGCGGGTGAATTAATGGCTTCTGCCAACAAGACGGAGCCAAGTTTGGGGGACTTTCTGAAATGTGATGGGCCGCTCCAAAGAGCTCAATTAATCTGAGCATAGTACTGCAATAGGATGCACCCAGTGCAACAAGTCAGCTTGTGAAATCTCTCCTGTTGTGGATATTCCACCATCAACTGTGAGTGGTATTATTGAAAGGGAAGAGTTTAGGAACCACAGCAACTCAGCCGAAAGTGACAGGTCATGTAAAGTTACAGAGGGGGGTGGGGGTCACAGTGCTGAGGTGCATAGTGCATAAAAGTCAACATGTGCAGAGTTATAATCCTCCTCTGGCATTAACATTAGCACAAAAACTGTGTGCCAGGAGCTCCATGGCATGGGGTTCCTTTGTTGAACAGCCGCATACAAGCCTTACAACACCAAGCACAATGGCAAGTATCAGATGGAGTGGTGTAAAGCACGTTTCCACTGGACTCTGGAAGAGTGGGAACATGTTCTGTGGAGTAACGAATCATGCTTCTGTATCTATCAGGCTGATGGACGAGTCTGGGTTTGGAGACTGCCAGGAGAACAATACCTGCCTGACTGCGTTGTGTCAACTGGAAAGGTTGGTAGATGAGGGATAATGCTGTGGGTTGGCCTCGGCCTCTTAGTTCTAGTAAAGGGAAATCTTAATGCTACATCACACCTAGACATTACAGACAAAAGTATGCTTTCACCTCTGTGGGAAGTTTGGGGAAGACCCTTTTCTGTTCCAGCATGACTATGCCTTAGTGCACAAAGCAAAGTCCACTTGACTGGCCCGTACTGATCCATGACCTCAACCCCAAGGAACACCTTTGGGATTGACTAGAACATTGATTGTGAGCCAGACCCTCTCCAATGGGCAAAAAATCCCACAGACAGAGTCCACAATCTTGTGGAAAACCTTCCTAGAATAGTGGAAGCTGTTATCGCTGTAAAGGGGGCTCTTCTGAGATGGCTTTCCAGTGTATTTTGGTACGTGACTATGTCGGTGAGTCACTGAGGTGTACAGTCCACACTTCTCCAGCAACTGTTTGTTTATGGCGGTCCCATGCTTGTATGTTGTGGCTGAAATGACATCAGGTAGAAAGATGTAATTTTGGTGTAAAGCATAAATTACAGAAATAATGACCAAAAACCTGAAACTTTAGGATGGTGACGAGATTAAAAGGGGTGTTTTGGGTTACCGTACAGTGTTGCCTATCACAGCATAGCAAATATTCCGTGTGGGGTGTGCTGTGCTTTGCTATTTTAGCAGGTAACAACCTCTGAAACACTAATTTATCCCAGTCTTATATTTGCATCGTTTTATATAAGCTCCGTTTCAACATGACATTTATTCCTGTGTTTCTACATCCGGCTAAGGCGAGCTATTTCTGAAGCATCTAAAATACAGCACGCTGAAGAAAAAAAAAAAACTGAACTCGGGTCATGGTACAATTTTCCTTTATCTTTACAAGCAATCTAATCTTATGCAGGGCAGAGCTGAGAGGATGAAGTTGAAACGGAGCGGTGTAACTTTGCCTTTCATGTCTGAGCATGCAGGCAGTGCCCCCTGGAGGAAGCACATCAAAGTAAGCAGTGTCAAGCTCATACACTGAGTAAAGGAGGAACCACGTGTATTAGTGGTTTATCATATATCATGTATATTATAGCCATTGACAAAAAAAACTCATCAAGAAGTTGTTAGAATCATGAGAAACTTTGTATAGTGATGATATATGTAAGTGATTACAGTGTTAGAGTGAAAGGATACGCTTATTGGGGAAAACTGTAATTGAAAGGAGGCTCTAGTACCCTGTTAGGCCGTCTCTAACCTGGATACATGATGAGGCATGGTTGGGCATGGAGGAATACAGGTTCAAAATGGTATCCTGTGGGACGTTTGCCCTCAGATGTTGCAGCTGGGCCTGTAGATCCTACAACAACTGCCAATTAAGGCTACAGTGCCTGGTTGCCAATGGCAGGACGCATAATGGGCACTGAGACAACAAATTTTCTTCTGATAAGCACCTGGAAATGGTTCGATCAGAGACAGGTGTGTGTAGCTGCTCGAGCTTGTTGGCGAATCAAACTATCCTCTATACTGGTAGTCTGTCTGGAGCCTGTTCAAGATATTTGTGTGCCCTCACAGAACCACTCACAGCTAGGTTAGAACGGGCTAGATTCATAGAAACAACCATCCTTCTTCTCTCAGTCCACTTTCCAATTAGTCAACTGGGCACAATGTCTTCGAGTGCATCGTAGAGGCATGTCTAGCATGTCAACAATCTCTCACCAAGATGTACACTACCCAAAAGTAGCCTCTGAGAGCCTTTTTATAGGGCAGTGGAGAAGGAATTTTACGCCTTCTTGTGTCAAAACCCAGTGTCTAATGAAACCACACCTGTAATCATTTTTGCAGCTTTACTGTGCAAAAACAAACCGCCCAAGAGTTCTGTGTACTTCTTAGATCTTTATTTTTCATGTCTAAGAATGGACATGTATTTCCAACCTTCTGTTCATCTTCAATAAGTGCTATATCTTTGGAACACTAAATAAAGCACTGAAAATGTGGGCTCATTTTTGGAATACTCCCTAGAGAGGGTGTCAGTCCAACTCCGAATCACATGCTATCCCAATCATTTACACTCGCCCACTCGTAGGGATAATATTTAGAGTATCCAGTCCAAATATTGGCCAGTTTTTGGGATGTGGAAAGAAAAAAAATACTTGCTTTCTAATCTGTAAATCCTTATAGAAGGAAACAATAAGTAAACTGATAATGACAGTAGAGAGATACATGAACGCTGCAGGTTGTAGATCTGCGGGATGGATGTGTATCAGCGACTCGGTTGTGGATTGAGTTTTAATGTCAGGATCTCTCAAACTCTCTCAAAAAAAGTCACAGAGCATTGCCTCAGCTCTGTGCAAAGGTCTAGGGGATATGTAATACAATTCTGTACAGCAAATCATTTTTAACAAACGAATCAATTCAATATTTGATCTGACTTTTCAACTTTGAAACTGCTTCAATTCTTGTACATTCGCTGTGGGAACAGGCTTATAAGTAAATCAGCTGGCAGATACCCACCACTTTGGAGACACCGCCACAGGTCTTCTGGACACGCTGTCCTTTGTGTTTGCAGCATATCCTTTTAATTCAATTCATTTTCTATGGCTGGTGTACCAGAACATCAGATGTTGCAGACTTGAAAAAATTGCCTGAGTCAATGAAAATATTAACACAGAATTTCTGGACAAAGTTATAAAAACCCTGATGGAACCATAGTTACCATGGAGGACAACAGCAAATTGGAGCATATCCTGTCCGGATCCTATCCTGCCCAGTGCATCGCAAGGACCACAGCAAAAACCATCCCCATTTTAGAGCTCAAGCTTAAAAACTACTCATAACCTACTGTTTCTCCTCCTGTTCTCAAACCCAATGACTTTCAGGCACAAACCTGGTCTTTTTTAAGAGGCATCCCTTGAGTATTTCCTTTGCCTAGCATCAGAATTACTGTAAAACTTAGAGTTACAGAAATTCATACCCTAGTTTTTGTTAAATAACATGTTCAACCTGGCAGAACAATGAATGTAGAGGTACAGGACAAACGATCAGCGTTTTAACTTCTTAGTGACGGTACAAATATACGAGTGCTGCATTGCTGGGTTTGTCCTGAACAGTGTTGCAGAAGCTCTGGCAGCTCTCCCTGGGAAACACAGGGCGCAGGCATAATCGTGCCTTGGATGGGCCAGCGGTCTATCTCAGAACTGGCCAGGGGTCTCTGTTGCAGCACTGGGTGATGATTCCCTGCCCCTCTGTTAGACACTGTCAAATGTGTCTGCATGTGAATGTCAAACCCGAGTCCCTGAGATGGTGGGCTCTTCTAAATAGGACACCGTGCCACCTGAGCGCCTCTGTTTACTTATGTAATAACAAAACAGATTTCTGAATTATAAGGGTCAGTGGTTGACTGAATAATTTGCAGAATGGAGGTTTGTCACACTATCTTTAGATTTGTTTTTGTTTATACTGGGTGGAAAGTTTTAGTAGCAGAACAAACTACCATATGGAAACAGGTGTGACTTCTGTATTTAACAAATTACAGAGCATTCTCACTTAGTTCTCTATAAAATATACCTTCTACCTGCTGATTCATTTTTACATTAGATCATAATGTGTCATTTACCCTTCCCATATTCTCATTAAATCACCTTCAGGCTAAAAATCGTTATCATCATTGACCTCTCTCTCGAATTGCCCTGCCATCATGAAGGACCTTGTGGCATTCCACATATCCACTATGTGAAGAGGGGTTGGTAGCTTGGCAACGCACCTAGCAACCATGGTTACAAACTTGTAACCATGGTTTATAACCTGTTGCCAAGGGAGACAGAGATTGGAAAGTGATTGTCTAGAATAAAGTTTGCATAGAGTTCATTACACCAATTCTGACAGCCTTATCTTATTTTGATAATACAGTACCTTTTTCCAGAGTTTATGCATTATAACCTTCAGCAAAAAAGTGAAAATCATATTTAAAATTGTGATATAAAGTGTAAAAAAATGCCTATAACTGAATTAGACTATACGTTGACATTCGCTATGATGAAAGCAAGCATACATCACCTTCTAAACACATTCAGGATAACATGATAAAAACATGGTAAAGTGACAGCTTTTTGGACAGAGTATCGTTAAACAAAGTACTTATTGGACGATTCATTGTCTGGATGTTACATGCTAGGAACGCTGGATGACACTCTTGCTCCACTATAGTTCTCTATGGAAGTCTGGATTATCATTGACCTTCAGAAAGCTTTAAACAAAGGCTTTTCTCCAAGTTTCAAAACATCATTCGTAATACTGAAAAGATCACTCTAGGTCAATTTGTTTACTAATTAAACTACAACTACAAGTAAACTTACATTTACATGTTGATTAGGCACTAATTAACTAAATTACACTTAAAACATGAGAAATCCACAAGCACTATATCCAGTACCGAGAGTCCTTGATGACATCATCCATGTCTGCATCATCAGTGCTGCACTGAATAGCGTCGGAAAATCTGTCCTTAACATACCAAAGTGATCTAATGCTTTTTGTCGCTTCTAATAATACTTATGTCCTCCAGACGAAGTCTGCTTGTACAGCTACAAATAATCATGGACAAACCAAGTAAAGATCCAGTTTTAAGGATCATTATACATTATAAAATGCGTATATTAAAAGTATTAAATCGAAAACATTTTAGACAGAGGAATGTTCTATAGAAACAACACATTTTAGATATGCAAACATTTCTTTTGTAGCAGTTTAACCTTAAAATCTTACCTCACTGCAAGAGTGAGTACAGCAGCAAGACGTAAGACGATTATCCTGCATAAGCAAGGTCTCTCCCATGAAGTTTCATGGCTGACAGGTGTTCCCAGGTGTGCTCTCCAAGCCTTTTTGAAAAAGCACAAACAAACAGGCAAGGTTCAGGATGAGAAATGAGTGGTCGACCAGGAAACTGAGTGCAGAAGACTGGAAGTAGCTCAGGCTTACTTCGCTTCAAAATCATACGATGTCAAGCACAGATGTCAGAACTTGCAAAATTCTTATCTATAATGCAGTTCCAACAGGGAGGTGTCTGACTGGTCCCAAATTCATTCTCCGGTATGACAGTGATACCAAACATACAGCCAAAATCAGAAAGAACTCTCTCCGGCAAAGCAGATCGTATGGCACATACAGTTCCCTGGTCTCAACATCATTGAGTCAGTCTGGGAATACATGAAGAGACAGAAACAAGTGAGACAACCAAAGTCTTCAGGAGAACTGTGGCAAGTTCTCAAAGAGGCTTGGGGGAAAATAGCTGAATACCTTCAAAAACTGCACTCCAGTGTACCTAAGGGAATTGGTGCTGTTTTAAAAGCTAAGGGTGGCCACACCAAATATTGATTTGGTTTAGGTTTGTCGGGTTTATTTGTGCAAAAGAAATGTGTGTAAATGTAAAATATCTCGTTTCCCCACTGATACATTAAAGCACAAGACTAAACACAAATGCTGTAAACTGTTCGTTTCATAGACACGGGGACAACAAAGGTTTCTGGAGCTGTGAGGAGGCAGTTTGCCATCGTGCTGCCCTTAAAGTACATATGGATAACAAACTACTGTCAGTTTTTGTTACGTTTAATTATGCATGTTGCATTCTTCAATTTCTACTTATTACTATCTTGATTTGATCCACGTTTTGCTGTTCTTTACAAATGTTCTTTACTTTCCCTCCAATTTTGAGAGCTAACTAGGCTTTCATAAAAAAAAAGACCATTTTCCCATATAAGTTTGCGAAAGACAGCGCACTCCTCTCTTCTTTCCATCTTTTTGATCCATTTATTCTATCAATTTTCACAGACGCGTTTTAAAAAGCCTGCTTTTGACTTTCAAGCTAAATTCACCCGGCTTGCTGTGAGCGTTCTGAGTACCGATGACATGTACTCATTTTCTCATCACAGATTCACATACACATGCCTGTATGTCATTCCGATGTCACTCATCTATTTCACTCTGCTATCATTTGCTTCACCCCTCCAATTCTTCTACACAAATCCAGTCATTTTGATTCTTCTGGGATTTTCAAGCTAGAATCAACTTTGGATAGGCTGAACTGTTCAGCTAACACACACAAGTGCAATTTGTTCCACCAAATCAAATCCAGCTCTGAGGCTTTACCCTTACCTGGGATGGAGATGTTATTCAGGTTTTGATTAAACGCACACACAAGCATACTCTTAATTAGGGAAATACTGTATAGCCCATTATAAGCCTTTGAAATGCTACTTAATCTATTGGACTGCATATGACCTGGAGAAAATGCGACTCTGCTCTTTTCAGGTATGATTGCTGCCAAGTCTAATCTCTTTAACGCTTATGGTTGGTTTTGTATGTAACATTAATTTCCTACAGCATTGTTGCGCTGGGTAGGAGATGTGAACACATCTCTAATAAGCACAAACATTATTCCTGCATGATCAAATCAGTGTTTGGAGAACGTTCTTCTGCCTCGTCGTCATGCTGGATTTTTCTCCTCTGATTAAGAGAACTCCTAAGCCTCCTAACAGTTTTTCACCTCAGAAGCTTTTTCAGGGGTTATGAATAACTTTTATCTGTACTCGGATCTCCTCCAGGCTGATGTTCAAAACTGATTAACAGTTACTTGAATCATGTACTTACATGTATTGCTGCATAAGGGAGCCACACCCGATACTGAAAGCAAAGGTTCAGATGCAGATGTTTTTTTTTTACTTGTTCTAGCACAAACTAACCAAAACGCCCAGATAATAAAGTTCTCGCACAGACATACTATATCGATAGACTGGACACCAAACACTTTTCTTTTCTCAAAACCACACAGTTTGCTTCCTTCAGACACTGTGCTAACCTTCCTGTTGTGTTTAAATCAGTGTTGCATCACTGACTGTGAGCCCCTTAAAACTGTTTTTGAAGTATTTTTAAAATATACTCGTTGACAAATAAATAAAGCACCCAGATCGAAATTTCAGATTCCTGCAAAACTCGGCATGCAGTAACGTCTCAGGCAGATACGTAAATGATTACAGGTGTGGTCTGATTAGTCACTGGGTCTTGCCACAGGAGGGCATGAAAGCTCTCAGTCCAACGATACACCCCTCTCAAAGTCTGTCAACTGGGCAACACGTCTTAGAGTGCATTGTAGAGGCACGTCTAGCAGTCTCTTACCAAGAGGTATACGTCCCAAAAGTATCCTCTGAGAGCCTTTTTAAATAATTTGACTGTAAAGGTCATTTTGTTCGTTCAGTAACAGCTTTTGCAATTTGTATGAATTACAATATTAAATATTCCAGTGACGTTTTTGGGGGTTAAGAAGTGGAGTGGAAGTGATAGCCAAGGTAAGAGGTAAGTAGTGTGTGTTACCATTAAATTAAAAGATGAAATAATTGCAAAGTCTTCAACCTCCTCTTCTCCTGCCAGTTTCAGTATGCCATCAGCTCAGCTCTTGACAGGTAAAGTTGATTTTAATGTCTTAATTTGTTGTGTGTGTTTATTTCGTATGTGATTTATTTTGTGTTTTTAATCATTAATTAATTACATATGAATAAAGGCATAAAAACAACCATTTGGGGGTCAGGAACAGATTAACCCTATTTATATTATGGATAAATTCCGAATTCGAGCAGCCTGTTAGTTTAGCATTAGTGTTAGCTTGTGTATCTGCTCCCTGTCCTCTTTCTCTTACTCCTGGTTAGCATTTCTGTCTATTGTGTTCTTCCACGTCCTCGTTTTCCTTCCATCTCTTTAGCCAGCTTTGTTGTTCACATTAGTGTTCGTATGTCCCTGCCTCACGTCTTCAGTGTTCAATAAAAGCTCTTCACATGCACTTACACCTGCCTCTGAGCTACAGTGCATATTCAGCTACCGCCCATATAGACACCTAAACATAAACGAAGAAATCAAAGCATGAATTTCACACAGTCCTGCACAACACACTGTGACGCACAAACGCACGTGTTCGCACACCCACGCCGACTCTCACCCTTTATCTTTTGCTTTCTAATGATTGGTATTACACAACAAGAGCCAACAAACTAGTCATTACACGTAAAAGGTCCACTCACTCCGAGGCTCCATTACAACACAAACATGTGGACAAGCCTGAGATGTCTCTGGGACAGGCCTATAGTCCAGCCGGTGCAAATGAAAGCTTACGGCTCTCCGACTGTCACCTTCTCAGGCTCTCACCACAGGCCTAATGATAGCCTGCCAGTGCTGACCCACAACAATTCAGCACTAATGGCCTTGGGATGAATAGAAGTACCCTGAAAAGTGTGAGTGTGGGTTTGTCTATCTGGGTTGTTGGAGTTACCTAAAAACTGAACTTTATATTTTCATAGCCTAATGTGAAGTGTAATGCATTTTAAGAAACCGCATAAATATTAACAATTAATCAACGTTCATATTTTAGTTTCATATTAATATATAGCCTACATGATATAGCATATATTCATATATGCTGGCACATTTAGACACACGGTATTGTACATTATATATACAGTATATATAGTACACACACACACACTTTATCTGCTTATGCTGCCTTCAAGTCGTCCTCGGAAGTTCCTACTTCCGAATTCGGAGGTGGTACTTACGACATGATGTACGTTCAAGTGTTTTTTGTCGGGTGGTGACGCCAAAAGAAAACTTTTGTTTGTACCACTTCTATTTTTGTATAGGCAAAACCAGCAAGTTTATTTAGCCTTACTTGAAGAGAATGAAGCGAACAGGACACGAATTAGATGAGTAATATTTTATATTATCTAATATTATTTTGTTGTAATTCCTCATTAACATTAGTGCAAGTTGGACAAAATGTACATAAGCTTAAACTGTACAGTTAACATGTAAAACTACTGTTAGTAAACTAAAAACTTTAGCGTTTACTGTAGTAGCAGCATCCATTCGTTACTGACACGCCCCCAACTCGGAAAGTTTCTGGTAAATACGACATTGCGATGACGTTTATGTGATCTCATCTCGTAAATATGATATTTCCGACACCACTTGAAGGCATCTGGACAGGGTCACGGGAGAGCATGGCAATTAAAGGCAATATTTGTAGTTATCAATTCCTTTGTAATAGGTAAAGATTTATTTTCTGATTTCTGATTTACGGTCGCCACCATGTGGGCTTGTTGAGTGGTGCAGCATGCACGTAGTCACGTGGCACTAAACGCCTTCATGTTGCCTTTTTTGTTTTTGTAACAAACAAAAGTTAGACAGAACATGCACTTCATGGAAATGCACTTAAGTAAGAAAACTTGTTTGCTTTGGTATGCACTTACAGATTCATTTCGTAAGCCACACAATTCACTTACTTGGACTCATCCACATGGTGGCAGTGCAGACCAGAGAATGCTTCTTCAAAACAGGTGAAACCCAAACTCATCAGTTGATACCGCAGGCCGATGATTTGAATTTGTAGGGCTTTCACAAACACTCTGCCACTTTGTGAGATATAGACTTGAAACGTTAGATGAGCCGCTACACAAACAACTCTTTTTACAGTCAAAGCAGAAGAAAACATCCAGTGTTTTCTTTCATGTTAACGCACTTGCGAACGAGATCTAAATGCGACTATGATTAGAGATATATTTGTTGAAATGTATTTAAAATTCAAACATAGGCCAGCACAGATGTGTTGTGACTGTCTTTGGTAATAACACTCTTTTGTGGAGCCTATATACAAGTTAGCAGGCAAAAGGTTTTGTAACTGCTAATTACACATAAAAATATAACCACAGGTGAATATTCTGTAAACCTTTGCTGAATGAAACATAACATTTGCCATTTATGAAAGCTGAACATCCTTTCAGACAGTATTTACTGAAAAAAACAACCCTCTTTAGTAGAAATCCAAGCCTCTAAATGTTCCTTGTAGCCAGTTAACCACCTTTGTATTCTTGCTTTAGGCTATTTTTACACTCTTTCTTAAAGAAAAGTTCAATTTCAGAACTATTCGAGGTTATCGTAGGTGTACAGGGTGCTTGTGATCTGCCCACAGACTTTCAGTAATATTTAATATAGGTTGTAAGTTATAATATTCGTCTGTACAGGTTCTTTCTTCATTGATTGTAGAACACTGGGTTCTCACTGGCTTTACTGATATTTAGTAGAATCCATTCTTCTGCATCTACATTATATTGGCAATGCTACAACCTGCCAAACCACCAAGTTATACCAGAATCGGTTGGTAAAGTGTTTTTTTTCCAAACACATACTTTGTGATTGCAGCCAGAGAGATTTTTCCTTTGTTTCAGTGGAACATAACACTCAATTCCAAAATGCCTCTGGTTTTCTCAGTGGTGAGTGGATACTTTGTGATGAAATCACAGGTAACAATTTCTTCAGATAATCTTGCCATTCAGGTCATGTTTGTCCAAGGAATGCTTCAATGAATTAGTGTATAACTGGAACCCTTGGTAGTGAGGTAAGCGTCTTGCTTTGCATACCTAACCAGGTTGTTATTTTATCAAAGAAGGTTTTGTGTGTATTTTGGTCTTTTTGTAGTTCTTATCTTCCATTTCCAAATGGCATTTCAGGAAATATTTAGATATCTTTTTATACCGACTGTGGTACACTGGCTTCCTGGATTTGTTTATGATTGGTACACGCCACAAGGTTGACACAATCATCTCTGTATACATACAACTTTTCTGGTCTCACTGCTCACCATAACAACCCAAAACTACAATAGAATCACCCCCATGCTCAACACTTGCCTCACCTAGCTGAGCCTGGTTCCTCTCAGTTTCTTCTTTAAGTATCTCAGAGAGTTTGCCTTACCACTGTTGAATCTGGCTGCTTATTTGGTGTATAGACTTGTTTGTGGTAAAGTTGCTGTTGTTTTACATCGATCTTATTGGTAAAAATGCTATAAATAAAATGAACTTGGGCTTGAACTTAATACAAAGGTGAATCTAAGAACTGGTTTTATAGATGGAAACAAAATGCAGCGATTAAAGCAAAATAAGTAACTCCACACTTTGACTAAGATGGCCAGCTTTTTGCAAAATCTGTATTTCCATTTGATTCTTTTTACCTTGCAGTACTTTTCCCATTTTGATCCATGCACTTGTGTTGCGATTTGTCACAAAATGTATTTGGATGTAGTTCTGCACATATATCAAGCACATCTATCTTGAGCACGGACTCTATTATAATTGGTCAGGAAGGCAAACAATAGCATCAGTGTAGAGACAGGCAGAGCATATTATCCATAAACAGTGCATATTATTTGTGGCTAACCAAGGATTAACAGAGGAGGAGTGAAGAAAGAAAACACAAAGCAAAGCATGGTGCATTACCCACACCAGTGTTCACATGAATTACTACACACAACCCTAGTTCAATGAACAGACAGGAAATTAGCACCAGGCCAGCACTTCCATTCAAATGCAAAAATGTTCATAGTCTAAATATAACATGGCCCCAAAGCCAATAACTATGCTTGCCAGTGAAGAGTGAAAAAGGGGCCTTTTGAAATAACCATACCAATTTACCGTCGGTTTATTGTGTCCTGCGGGTCTTTTAAAAAATTTACATATCCCTGTATATGGGAGGTTCCATAATGTGGTTAAACAGACTTGACAGGATTGGGCATGCTGGTCACCTCTTTGTCCTCTCTTTCCATCGCAGAGTAATTTTCCATGATTACCTGCTTATTTGGACTCGATCTGGCAACAACCATGGCCCAAAGAAGTGGAGTATATCAGAGAGACCAGTGAAATTCTGGATGGTGTACAATACAAAAAAATGGATTCTGTCCTGTGGAGGGTGAATCTGCAATCCCATTTGTTTGCCCATTTTTGTGCCCAACACACTACCACCTTCAGATTTAATAATTCCATGGGTTAACGTGGGCCGTAACAACCCAGTATGGCACCCTAAATAATTTGGAAATGATTTTAAAAAGTGAATGAATCTATGTGCAGCCTTTGTGTGTACCTTGGCTGACAGGTAAATGTGCGTTGATGTTTTCTCTTCTGGAACCAATCACCTTTCGGGGAGGCAGTGCTTCAAGATTGAATGCTGACAATAAGTGCTGAGACTTACACAATACATACAAATAGAATGGCAGTTGTTGGCCATTCAGTAGTGACATCAAGTCCTCTTTTTCTTGGGCATGTCAGTTAAGATTCTGTTAGATGAGATCATGCCATTCTCAATGTACTTAAGGAAACTATGGCCATATATAGGGCGCCATCTACAGGCCATTCATGGTGTGGTTGAACATACTAAAACCTGTAGCCTATGTATTAATGTAATACAACTGCTTTGGTATTTTAATCCTGGACAGAGTTGAAGGAGAGCCGATGCCTAGCCGGCAGCATAGGGCACCAATCCATCATGGGGTCCACACACACTGGGTAATCACTTATCCTAAAGCATGTCTTTGGACTGTGGGAGGAAACCAGAGTAAATCCACACAGATACCGAGAGGACATGTAGACTCCACACAGCAAGGACCCAAACTGCTCCACCCGGGATCAAACCCAGAACCTTCTGGCTGTGAGGGGACAGTGCTACCCAACGAGCCACCATGCAGTCTAATGCTGGTTCAGCGTAGAAAAGTAAGTAATATCCAAAGTAAATGATTTTCCATTTAAACAAATACATCGTGTACCAAAAAACGTATGTCGCCATACTGTGTTCAGGTCTAAACTGAATGATGTTATTGCAGCCCGAGACTCTACAGTCTCAGAGTAACAAAGTGCAGCTATGTGACAGATTTGGAACAGCTGGGTCATGGACAGCCACACACACATGTTCGCTGTTGAGTAGGGTATACAACAGTGACTATAATCCATTAAAAAGGGATAAACTATGGGCTGGAAGCCTCGCCGTGTGCCTAATAGTCCTCACAGTATGCTGGTTGATGGATTTGACTGATCTCGTTCACCATTTGGATCCTAATTGAGATGTCAGGCAGAGCAACGAATGTACTCGCATACGCTGACGTGTCTCTTAACTGTTATGTATTATGGTTATTAGAACACTTTGCGCGCTCATCAATTCGTTTTTTCCCCTCATGTTTAGTCAGTGTGTAACATGGACCCAATGTGCCGGAACAGCCATTATGTTTATGACATTTGCTTTATTGGGGTTTTGTCTCTTCCTGTCGTAAAAGAAACAAACGAGCACACACTTTTAAGCAGATCCTCTTAATAAAAAGGTTTGGTGCTGCTGACTAGGTGCTTTGTTTTATTTGAGCCTCAATAGGAATGAGCATTAGACCTGAAGATGTGTCGACTCAGAGCTAAGGATAATTCGCTTTTAAAAGTCGCGATTCAAGGCCTAAAGAAATAGGAGTCAGCCTTATATACTCATTGGCAAAAAAAGTAATGTACCCAGATTGAAATGTCGGATTGCTGCAAAACTCGGCATGCCATCACGTCTCAGACAGATATGTAAATGATTACAGATTTGGTCTGATTAGACAGAGTCTTGCCAAACGAAGGCTTCACCGCTGCCCTATAAAAAGGCTTTTGGGTAGTGCACCTCTTGACTGTTAGACATGCCCAGTTGACAGACTTTGAGAGGGGGCTCATCACTGGACTGAGAGAAGCAGGATGGTCAATTCAACGAATTCTGATTCCTGACAGCCCAGACAGACCACCAGTAGAGAAGATTGTTTCATCCACTACACTCCCGTCTCTTCCTGGTCCATTTCTAGGTCTAGGAGAAGGACATTTTTGTCATGTTGCTCATTATGTGTCCTGCCATTGACAGCCAGCTACCTTCACCTTCGTTTGCAGTGGTGTCCTGAACGAGAAACCTGGACTGCTACTGATGGAACTGTATCGTCTTTAGTGACAATTCCAGGATCTGTTTGGGATCCGACAATGGTCAGGGTTGAGTGTGGAGGCCTCGTGGCGAGAGCTTCAATCCTGCCTTTGCTGTGAAGCAACACACTGCCTCCACTTCTTGGTGTGATCATCTGGGTATCCATCGCACATGACAGTCAGTCACAACAGTAGTGATATGAGGGACACTAATAACTCAGCAATACATTCTCCGGCCACGTTGCCTCTCATGGCAGGGCTTCCAACTGGCATTTTTCAGCAGGATAATGCTTGCCCACACACAGCAAGGGTTTCCCAGGAAAGTCTCCGCCAGATTGCAAGACTTCCTTGGTCTGTCAGGTTGCCAATCGAGCAGTTATGGGGCCAGCTTCGGCAACCTACGAGTGTGCAGGATCTACAGGCCCAACTGCAACATCTGTTGGTGAACGTTCCAGGGGATACCATACGGAACCTGTACGCCCAACCATATCTCATCTTAGGCTAGAGATGGCCTGACAGTGTACTAGAGCCTTTCAGTTATACAGTTTTCCCCATTAAGTTATCCTTTTGTGCTAATATTGTAATCACTTACAAATATCATCATTACATTTATACACAACGTAGTAGGGGTCGATTCGTAAACACAGAAACTACCTTTATTTGACGTCCTGTCTAGGGTTGGTTTTGCCTTGTGCCCTGTGCTGCCAGGTCCTCTGTATAACATTGAACTGCTGTAAGCGTTTATGAAAATAAATCAATGAATGAATAAATGAATGAAAGGGAAACAAGGACTACTATGACTTCGCACCAGCATTGTGAACTGTGTAAACAAATACTAATGTTGTGTGTGTGTGTGTGTGTGTGTGTGTGTGTGTGTGTGAGATGTCAAAGTGCCTGAGAGAAAAAAAAAAAAAGACAGTTTCTCCCTTTTCTCATCTCTCTTTGCTGCTGCCCCCTCAACCCCTCGCCCTCTCGTCACACTACTGGCTGCATCGCAGCTAATCGTCTCCCTTTGCCCCAACGCTAGCGACGTGCCGAGAGAATTAAAGAAGCTCAGGCACTCTCCTCGTCGCCCTTTCTGTCCTCTTAGACTTTTTTTTCCTGCTTGTTTTTCTCCATTTTCCGTCCACACTATACAAGCAGTTCTAGCTGTAAAGCAAAATGCTTCAAGTTTGATCGCTCCTATTAGATCTAACTCTGAGAGAAAAGAATTATATCTAATCCAGAAAACACACAAGTGCCGAAGCTCCGCGAGCCCAAACCCACATATTAGCGAGAACACATTTTCCATTCCCCCTCCATCCTCTTCCTTTCTGTCTCTCCTTATCTTCGTTTTGTTCCCCCTCTCCATTTGCGAATCTATTCAGGCCTAGCTGGGGTCTAATCAGTTTCATCATGGTTTCCATTAGTGAGAGAGAATACAGAGTAATTAAAGTATGGCCAGTTGAACAGAGAGAGAGAGAGAAAGAGAGAGAGACTCAGCCAGGCGTAGCAGACAGGATGAAGAATAAAGGGTGTGGCGTTCAGGTCGTGTGTGTGTGTGTTCCTCAGCTGGTAAAAGACCAGGCTGAATGTTAATGAATGAAGTTATTAGGGACTAATAGGGCCTCTCACAGCATGGGCCTAAGAATAAACAAATGCACGCAGAAGGAAATGAGTGATTAGACCAATTGGGCTTTGGAAAGATTAAACTTAGTATATTTTTTAATTACCCTTGTAAATTTCACTTAAAAGTTCACTTCTATTTTTGCTTTATTTCATTTCAGATATCTAGATATTATGTATGTTATTTTTTCCCCTGGTTTTCAGAAAGGAAGAAAAACTAAACACAGAGTAACATTTTTAGAATGTACAGTAACTCATTTGTTCCCGTATGATTCTAAAGAAATAATCCACTTATGTTAATTGTATAAATTCTATTCATGAATTTATACTCATACAAAAGCATTTGCAACTGCCCCCTAACTTAACATGTGCAAAACCAAATACAGTGGTACATCGGTTCCTGTCATTAATTCGTTCCAGATGGCTCGTCGAGTACCGAAAATGACGAGTACTGAGCATTTACATTTACATTTACAGCATTTAGCAGACGCCCTTATCCAGAGCGACTTACAATTGATACAAGTCTTACAATCCAAACAATTGTGGGTTAAGGGCCTTGCTCAAGGACCCAACAGTGGCAGATCGGCAGAGGTGGGATTTGAACCCTGGACCTTCTGGTCCAGAGTCCAGTACCTTAACCGCTAGGCTACCACAGTCCCTGAGCAAATTTTTCCCATAAGGAATAATGCTTGAAATTAATAAAATATTCCAGTCAGCTGAGTAACAATTGCCCATAGGTTAATTATACAATTACATAAAAGTCTATAATAATTGATAATAATCTTTTAATGAGAAATATAAGATCCCCCTATATGTAATTGGTGGAATTGATTTTAAATAGTTACATTTGTTTGTTGTGTATTTAGTATAGTAGAGATTTTGAACAATACAGAATGCAGAGCCGCTCAGTGACTAGTAACTATAGGGTTTATGCTTTATACAGAACTACTAAACTAAAGCTTTCACTTTGTGAGCTGAATTATTTCTGAATTCAACTATCGCTGGTATTTTGGCTGATGATATGGCAGTCGTGGCATCTAGCAGTGTGTTGGTGGGAACAAAGCCGTTATTTGAATCCTAAACTATCAAATTAAGTGAAGGCATCTTTTCAGCATTTTATTCTCAGTGGTTATGAGTCAATTTTCCATAGTTTTAGTTTCAAAGTTTCACCCTGAAAGTGGATTCCAATGCTGAAATAGGGCTTGTATTTCTAAAAATATGCATACATTTGGAGTAGGTTGGTCATGCTACATAGCTCCACACTCTGATTGATTGCCCGAGGCTCAAAAGTCTATCATTTCTTGACATGCTATGAATCCAATTGTTTTCATTTTAGCTTTGATCAATTATTCGCTCAAGCTTAGCATGTTCTGAACTGCAGGCTGTGCTGCTTTGATGAACAGGCGGTGAAAGAAAGAGGCCGAGAGAGGGAGGGAATGTGAGTACAGAAAAGGGAGAGAGAGAGAAAGAAAGAAGGCTTGTGGTGGAGGACAATAGAACAGTCCAACATGCTGTGGAGGCGATGCTCAAATGTCTACCGCAGCAAATCGCTCTGCAATTTTCCTCGCACCACTGTTATCCCCCTTTTCTTTGCTCGCCCGCCACCTCCTCTTTCTTTCCTCCACCGGTGATGGCTGTCTCAGCACTCTTTTCCACCACAACTTCACAATAGGTGCTTATTTGAGGAGGCACTCTGGCGACAGGAGTTTTCGCCACGACAGGGTCTTATTATAGCAGAGACTCAAAATTGGAGAACACACCTACTCGTACCTACTGTGCCCTCCAGCATGGCAAGGATCTCGTTTCTTACACAGCACTCCGCCATGAAAGCTTAAATTCATGTTCTTATCATCAGAGCCCATGGTACTCTGTATATACACCCACCAGCTCAACAGCCAATCACATGGCAGAAGTTCAATGCATTTAGGTCATGGTCAAGGTGACCTGCTGAACTTCAAACCGAGCATCAAACTGGAGCAGAAATTGGATTTACAGTGGTGCTTGAAAGTTTGTGAACCCTTTAGAATTGTCTATATTTCTGCATGAATATGACCTAAAACATTTTCACACAAATCCTACAAGTAGATAAAGAGAACCCATTTAAACAAATGAGACAAAAATATTATACTTGGTCATTTATTTATTGAGGAAAATGATCCGATATTACATATTAGTGAGTGGCAAAAGTATGTGAACCTCTAGGATTAGCAGTTAATTTGAAGGTGAAATTAGAGTCAGGCGTTTTAAATCAATGGGATGACAATCAGGTGTGAGTGGGCACCACAAGAACAGGGATCTATCAAAGTCTGCTCTTCACAAGACGTTTGTGGAAGTGTATCATGTCGCGAACAAAGGAGATATCTGAGGACCTCAGAAAAAGAGTTGTTGATGCTCAACAGGCTGTAAAAGATTACAAAACCATCTCTAAAGAGTTGGGACTCCACCTATCCACTGTCAGGCAGATTGTGTACAAATACAGGAGTGGTCGACCAACAAAGATCACTCCAAGAGCAAGGCTTCTAAGCAACTGAAGGCCTCTCTCACATTGGCTAATGTTAATGTTCATGAGTCCACCATCAGAAGAACACTGAACAACAATGGTGTGCATGGCAGGGTTGCAAGGAGAAAGCCACTGCTCTCCAAAAAGAACATTGCTGCTCGTCTGCAGTTTGCTAAAGATCATGTGGACAAGCCAGAAGGCTATTGGAAGAATGTTTTGTCGACGGATGAGACCCAAATAGATAACTTTTTTGGTTTAAATAAAAGCGTTATGTTTGGAGAAAAGAAAAACACTACATTCCAGGCATAAAAACTTATCGCATCTGTGAAACCTTGTGGTGGTAGTATCATGGTTTGGCCTGTTTTTGCTGCCATCTGGGCCAGGACGGCTTGCTAATGATTGATGGAACATTGAATTCTGAATTATATCAGAGAATTCTAAAGGAAATGGCAGACTGATTTGAGCTGATAGAAAGGCAACAGGAACTCAGATAACCACTTGTTACTACCAGGGCATGCAGAAGAGCATCTCTGAACATATAACATGAAAAACCTTGAAGCAGATGGGCTACAACCACAGAAGACCACACCAGGTGCCACTACTGTCAGCTAAGAACAGGCAACTGAGGCTACAATTCGCACTGGCTAACCAATATAGGACAATGAAAGACTGGAAAAATGTCACCTGGTCTAATGAATATTGATTTCTGCTGCGCCATCTGGATGGTAGGGTCAGAATTTGGTTTAAACAAATTGAAGGCATGGATCCATCCTGCATCGTATTGATGGTTCAGGTTGGTGGTGATGAAATGGTAATGAGGTATTTTCTTGGCTACTAATTGAGTATCGTTTAAATGCCACTGTCTGCATGAGTATTGTCGCTCACCATGTCAATCCCTTTATGACCACAGTGAACCATCTTCTGCGTACCATGCTACAAAGCTCAAATCATCTCAACTGGTTTCTTGAACATGGCAATGAGTTCACTGTCCTCAAATGGCCTCCACAGTCAATGGATCTCACTCCAATGGAGCACCAATGGCATGTGGTGAAATGACAACATGGACCAAAAGCTCCAAGGAATGCTCCAGCACCTTGTTGAATCTATGCCATGAAGTTTCAAAGCAGTTCTGAAAGCAAAATGGGGTCCAACCCGGTACTCACAAGGCGTACCTAATGAAGTGAGTGTACAACATCGTGATAAAGTACACAGATCTTATTCTGCATGAACAGTGTCTGATTTTATTCTGCCACCACTGCTGTGCTGACGAGCTGGGAGAGGAGCATATGGATCGGATAATGAGAGCTGAACCATGGATGAGTTTTAAATTATAGCTTTTATCCAGCGTGAGAAAGGCATGTCAATATCAGAGATAGAAAGCCACACTTTCAGGGCCTGGCTGTTTTGACCTCGTCTCTACTTGTAATCCAGCAGCCGTTTCACTTAGCACTCTATACACACACACACCCCCACCCACAAACCCTCACACACACGTAGCCTTTCTATCATTGCGAGGACTTTCCATTAAACATAATATAACTATAGCTGATGAATTCTACACCTACTATAAACCTCAACCTCAATAACGTAAAGCAAATATTTTGGCTCGGTTGCTGTTTCAAAAGAAAGTTGCAGTTTTGGTACAGAATTAGCTTTCCTTCTGAGGATCGCCCTGTCCCCAGAAGCGAACAATGGCAGATCCTTCTATCCTTTTGAGAACATTTGGTCCTTACAATGATATATAAACACACCCCTCCATCAATCTTTCTCTCGCTCTCACACACACAAACACCTCAATCATCTATGCCCAACACGGCAATTGCCTTGTATTTACAGGTTCTTCTGCGTGGCTTTACTAGGACAAATGCTTTTCCAATACCAATCTCAATAAGCACACTTCATTTGAATCTGTGAAAAGCATTTTGAGTCCATCAGCAGAAAGCTTTGTCAGGTGAACCGAAAAGGGGAGTGAGTGTACACATTCAGGACCTAATGCTTCAGTGTGAAGAAATAATGATTATCAGCTTATGAGTGCTGTCAATTCTTCATATTTAATTCACATAATATACAGTACTGGGCAAAAGTCTTAGGACACCATTACATTAGATATACCACTGTTTTAGCAATGGTATGATGACCATATAGAAGTATTTCTCCCTCTCTTTATCAGAACATAACCAGAAGATACAGGTTTGCAGTATTTCAAAAAATCAGCATAAAACATCTGTACCATCTTCTATAGGCTACAATGCCAAGTATTTACTGTGACCTCTCCTTACACTTGAGCAATAGCAGCATCTGACCGCTTCATCTTGATGCCAAGTTGACCCAACTACAGTCGGAAAAAGCTTGATCATAAAATTGTTGGGTCCACTTGTCGGCAATGTTATATACAGTGGGGCAAAAAAGTATTTAGTCAGCCACTAATTGTGCAAGTTCTCCTACTTAGAAAGATGAGAGGGGTCTGTAATTTTCATCATAGGTACACTTCAACTATGAGAGACAAAATGAGAAAAAAAATCCAGGAAATCAAACTGTAGGATTTTTAAGAATTTAATTGTATATCATGGTGGAAAATAAGTATTTGGTCAATAACAAAAGTTCAACTCCCTCCACAAATGTTCTATGGGGTTGAGGTCTGGAGACTGGCTAGGCCACTCCAGGACCTTGAAATGCTTTTTATGGAGCCACTCCTTTGTTTCCCGAGCGGTGTGTTTGGGATCACTGTCATGCTATAAGACCCAGCCACGTTCCATCTTCAATGCTTTCACTGATGGAAGGAAGTTTTGGCTTAAAATCTCACGATGCTTGGCCCCGTTCATTCTTCCCTTAACACGGATCAGTTGTCCTGTCCCCTTTGCAGAAAAACAGCCCCAAAGCATGATGTTTCCACCCCCATGCTTCACAGTAGGTATTATGTTCTTGGAATGCTTCTTCCTCCAGTTGAGTTTTTACCAAAAAGTTCTATTTTGCTTTCATCTGACCACATGATATTCTCCCAATCCTCTTCTGGATCATCCATATGCTCTCTGGCAAACTTCAGACAGGCCTGGACATGTACCGGCTTAACCAGATTGCACGCCTGGCACTGCAGGATCTGAGTCCCTCTCGGTGTAGTGTGTTACTGATGGTAGCCTTTGTTACTTTGGTCCCAGCTCTCTGCAGGTCATTCATCAGATCCCTCCGTGTAGTTCTGGGATTTCTGCTCACCGTTCTCATGATCATTTTGTGAGGTACGGGATGAGATCTTTCGTGGGGCCCCAGATCGAGGGATATTATCAATGGTCTTTTCTTAGAATTGCTCCCATAGTTGATTTATTCACACCAACCTGCTTGCCTGTTGTAGATTCACTATTCCCAGCCTGGTGCAGGTCTACAATTTTTTTCCTGGTGTCCTTCGACAGCTCTTTGGTCTTGGCCATGGTTGAGTTTGGAGTCTGACTGTTTGAGGCTGTGGACAGGTGTCTTTATACAGATAACGAGGTCAAACAGGGGCCATTAATACAGGTAACGAGTGGAGGACAGAAGAGCTTCTTAAAGAAGAAGTTACAGGTCTGTGAGAGCCAGAAATCTTGCTTGTTTGTGGCTGACCAAATACTTATTTTCCACCATGATTTACAATTAAATTCTTTAAAAATCCTACAGTGTGATTTTCTGGATTGTTTTTTTCTCATTTTGTCTCTCATAGTTGAAGTGTACCTATGATGAAAATTACAGACCTCTATCATCTTTTGAAGTAGGAAAACTTGCACAATCAGTGGCTGACTAAATACTTTTGTGCCCCACTGTATAGTCATTCTATCTTTGATAAAACAACAAAGCTAACAGAATCCTAAGACTTTTTGCACAGTACTGTAGATGTGTCAGTTAAAAACAATAGAAGTCCAAAATAAAACTGGAACCTTTTTTTGATCGGATTTGCAAAATCACCCCAACCAGATTAACACCACATTCTCAGCTTAGCTTCTGTATGAATAACGCAGTCACGTCGACTACAGATGTAATAACAGGAGAGTTTTGTGGGATTTAAATAACTGTATTGGCAGCAGATATGGCTAGAGTAGACTAAAAGCTGATATAAGAAAATCCACTGGTCAAACTGCATGCTTTGTTGGTTTCCTAAGGGTAATGAATTTGACCTTTAAAGAGAACAAAACTTACATATAAAGTTTCTGCAAATTCCAATAAGTTAGTTCTAAGGCTAAAAAAATTCTCGCCCTCATGCCTCATTATGCCACTAATAACCATCACATGAACTGTTGGAGGAAACCGAAGAACCTGGAGATGCAAACTCCATACTGACTGGGTCCGAGGTAGGGATCAAACTGGGGATACTGGATGTCTGAGGTGACCTCACTAAACTTTGAAAATACAATACTAGTTTCATGGCAAGGTGTAATAGTCATCGAATTTGTGAAAATATAATTTATATTTACATTACATTAGCATACTAATGTACAGTCAGCATCCATTTTGGTCAATGACCTGGTTCACAGAATGTAATGTAGTTGTTAAATGTCACTTACCTGTACTTGCAGCTTTTTAAACTTTAAGTCTGGTAAGTCATCCAAATAAAAGTTCAGGTTAAGTGATGTAAATGTCTGGAATGATGACACCTCTTACACATTTGCACAATAACACATACTCCTCGGTCAGAATGAATGGATTTGTAGAATGATGGGTTTTACTAAAAAACAAAAAATACCCAGCCACCTTATTGGTTTTTTATATCTGCCAAAATATGTCACAGTGTTTCATGTAGCTATGAGGTCAGATGATCCTGATCAAATTATTTTGAGTTCATTTTCTAAATCTAAAGAAATCTATACAATCTTTGAAGAGAACTAACTTAATAATAATGTTTCACAACGTTTCACAAGGTGTCACAACGATTTCATGCTTAAAAGTTGGCCCAGACAAGATGGTAAGCTATAATTACATGTTTTGAAATGCTTCAGATTTAATTCTAACACAGTACTCAATTGTTGTGCTTCTAACTGCCCTCGCTGCATCTGTCTTTGAGAAGGCATTGGCAAAGTGACCCTGGAAAATCAGTATCTGCACTGCTATTTTCAGAAAGTGCTCCAAAACAATCTGACAAAGTTATCTTGATCAATTGCCATCTCTCTACCCTGTAGCAATTTTAGTTCGATCTCAGATTCAGAAAAACTAAGTGTGACAATAGTGGTTGAAATTTGGTGTATGTCCAAAAAACTGAACCATAGTCAATACAAGCATTACTATCTGGACTAGGCTGACTTACTTTTAGGTGAGATTAGGTCATTACTTTATGCGTCCTTACCTGGATCACATCTATGGTGCCTACAGATCAACAGGCCAGTGCCAATATGTTGAAAACAGTGAATGCTACTACACACCAGAAGTTTAAGATGCATATTGTTTGTCACTTGTAATAATTTCATTGTAAAAGCAATTTGGTTGGTCAGGGTTCAACAATAACAACCCAGTTGAATTAACTTGAATATTTAACCCTCGCACGAATATTTAATCCATTCACCAGACAAACAAACCAATTATATTATTTGTTGACAATGACGTCAAATACAGTGGTGATTGACAGTTTGTGAACCCTTTAGAATTTTTTTATATTTCTGCATAAATATGACCTAAAATATCATCAGATTTTCACAACAGTCCTAAAAGTACAAATGAGAAGCAAATATTATACTTGATCATTTATTGAGGAAAATGATCCAATATTACATATTAGTGAGTGGCAAAAGTATATGAACCTTTGCTTTCAGTATCTGGTGTGACCCCCTGTGCAGCAATAACTGCAGCTAAACATTTCCTGTAACTGTTGCTCAGTCCTGCACACCGACTTGGAGGAATTTTAGCCCATTCCTCCCTACAGAACAGCTTCAGCTCTGGGATGTTGGCGAGTTTCCTCACATTAGCTGCTTGCTTCAGGTCCTTCCACAACATTTCGATTGGATTAAGGTCAGGACTTTGATTTGGCCATTCCAAAACATTAACTTTATTTTTCTTTAACCATTCTTTCAACCATCTTCCTTTAGAATTCTCTGATATAATTCAGAATCCATTGTTCCATCAATGATGGCAAGCCGTCCTGGCCCAGATGCAGCAAAACAGGCCCAAACCATGATACTACCACCACCAAAATCTTAGAAAAAGCTGTATCGGCAGCTCTGTAGTTACCTTCAAAGGATTGAAATTTATGAAACATTTCAGTATGGCTTCAGGCCCAATCATAGTACTGAAACAGCATTAATTAGGGTACAAAATTATTTATTAATGTCCTCAGATAATGGATGTGTTTCTTTTCTTGTTCTGTTAGATTTAAGTGCAGCATTTGACACTATAGATCATGATGTTTTACTAAACAGACTAGAACATACTGTAGGTATTAAGGGATTGGCACTTTCTTGGCTTAAATCCTACTTAATCGACCAGTACCAGTTTGTTCATGTAAATAATCTACATTCTAAGCTATCAAAAGTGATGTATGGGGTGCCTCAGGGGTCAGTGCTTGGCTTTTATTCTCTCTGTACATGCTGCCACTAGGCTCAGTTAATCATAAATGTGGCATTAGTTTCCACTGCTATGCAGATGATACACAGCTGTACATATCAGCCAAATCTCATGACAGCCTTACAATCAATGAAAATGAAGATTGTGTAAAGGAAATAAAAGATTGGATGTAATTTAATTTTCTCTTACTTTACTCAGATAAAACTGAGGTTTTATTAGTGGGACCCAAGGCTGTGAGAGACAGGTTGGCTACATCTATCCTAAATCTAGATGGCTGTTCAGTATTGCCCAGGCCATATGTAAAAAAAATTAGAACGCCATATATTTGATTTAGTAGATCTCCTCCTTTGATGCGCACATTAGCAGCATCACTCGAATTTTTGCTTTTCTTCAATTTACATAATATCCCGCTATAAACTTAGAAATATTCCTCTCTTTTAATGATGGTGGAGGAAACTGGTTCAATGTGGTTATAAAAAACCCTCAAGGTGGATTACTGTAACGCCTTACTTACTTGGATGCTCTTAGTAAATCTATTAAATAAACAATTCAGTAGTTCAGAATTCAGCTTGCCCGACGGTGTAACTCCCCAACTAGAAAATTTTTTGATCATATCACTCCCTGTTCTTCAATCATCACTCCACTGGTTACCAGTGTCAAAAATTCCGCATTTGATTATTACAAAATACTCTTAAACTTATAAAGCTCTACAAAATGGCCTGGCCCCACATTATCTGAGTGACACTCTTGAGTTGTCTTACATTTCCAGCACACATCTACATCGTACGCAAAGTTGCAGGACTTCTTTTAGTTCCCCTAGAATTAAAAAAGTCACAGCAGGGGGAAAGGCTTTCTCATACATGGCCCCCCCCAACTATGGAATAAACTTCCCACTTTAGTTTGACACTCAGATACTCTCCACAATTTTTAAGTAAAGTCTAGGCTGAAGACATACTTTATTTTACACAGGCTTTTTTTGACTAGATTTTAGAGGGTAGCGCTCGGGGTTCCAAGTCAAAGATCGTATTATGGTGATCAGAAGACGTTGAGGTTGCCTGTCTTCCCTGCCTCCCATGGTGGTTGCCGATGTCTCATGTGATCCCTCAATGGCTGTGTTATTTTTTTTTTCCCAGTTTCTCCTCTTTCTTTCTTTTAAATTCCTACGCTGCTTTATAGCTAATGCTGCCGGGGGCTCATGCTACATGTGGCATCGGTGATTGTTAATACACAATGTGCTCTTAATCAGTTACTAATTACATTTCATGTTTTCTGTCCGTGCTGTGTTCCTGTGCCGGTTTCGGTCCCACACATGATGTCCTTCCACTTCAGCTTCACTCAGGTTGTTTCCTCCATCGACTCTGGTCCCACCATGGCCAGTTCGCACCGGGGGCGGTGGCTCTCTGCCTCCTCTGGTTGGCTGGGGACGAAATGCCGCCAAGGACTTTCCTGCTTAGACTCAGGATCTTGGAGTGACTCTGTGTATCGGACTACTTAATGCCGATGTGCATATTTTACATTTTCTTTGAAATATCACTCTAAGACGTATTAGTTAATTTATTATCTGCACCATTGGTTGGGTCCCTTTTTGAGTCTTGGTCCTCTCAATGTTTCTTCCTCATAACGCTTAGGGAGTTTTTCCTTGCCACTTTCGCCATAGGCTTGCTCAAGTTGGGATTGGACGTAGATATTAGGAGATAATCTAAACTTGTAATGTCGCTTTGAGACAATGCTCCATTGTAAAAAGCGCTATATAAATAAATCTGACTTTAAAAAAAATCTGACCATGTTTCACAGATCGGATGAGGTTCATATGCTGGAATGCAGTGTTTTCCTTTCACCAAACATAACGCTTTTGTTTCAAACCAAAAGTTCTATTTTGGTCTCATGCATCCACAGAATATTGGATGTATATTATATTGGATAGTCTGTGAAATTTCTTTCTCTTTTACCCATCTGATATTCCGTTGTGACTAACTTGGTCAGCTTGAAATCGGCTTCACTGTTCATCTGTCGTATGCACGTGTCCAGTGGTCCAGACATGCTAATGGCTTTTCTCACTGCTATAAATGCAATGTGACAGAGAGATTTGTTGTGGCGCTCGAGCGACATGAAAACTGAGTTGAATGAAGCCTCGATCACACTTTGCTTTTGCATTTTATATGCACGGCTTGATACAGTGGTGCTTAAGTTTGTGAACCCTTTAGAATTTTCTATATTTCTACATAAATATGACCTAAAATATCATCAGAGTTACACACAAGTCCTAAAAGTAGACAAAGAGAACCCAGTTAAACAAATGAGACAAAAATATTATACTTGGTCATTTATTTATTGAGGAAAATGATCAAATATTACATATTATTGAGTGGCAAAAGTATGCGAACCTCTAGGATTAGCAGTTAATTAGAGTCAGGTGTTTTCAATCCATGGGATGACAATCTGGTGTGAGTGGGCACCCTGTTTTATTTAAAGAAGATCTATTAAAGTCTGCTCTTCACAACATGTATGTGGAAGTGCATCATGGCACAAACATAGGTGATTTCTGAGGGCCTCAGAAAAAGAGTTGTTGGTGCTCATCAGGCTGTGAAAGGTTACAAAACCATCTCTAAAGAGTTCAGACTCCACCAATCCACAGTCAGACAGATTGTGTACAAATGGCGGAAATTCAAGACAATTGTTACCCTCCCCAGGAGTGGTCAACCAACAAAGATCACTCCAAGAGCAAGGCGTGTAATAGCTGGCAAGGTCACAAAGAACCCCAAGGTAACGTCTAAGCAACTGAAGGCCTCTCTCACATTGGCTAATGTTAATGTTCATGAGTCCACCATCAGAAGAACACTGAACAACAATGGTGTGCATGGCAGGGTTGCAAGGAGAAAGCCACTGATGTCCAAAAAGAACATTGCTGCTTGTCTGCAGTTTGCTAAAGATCACGTGGACGAGCCAGAAGGCTATTGGAAAAATGTTTTGTGGACGGATGAGACCAAAACAGAACTTTTTGGTTGATAAGAAGAGCGTTATGTTTGGAGAAAGGAAAACACTGCATTCCAGCATAAGAACCTTATCCCATCTGTGAAACATGGTGGTGGTAGTATCATGGTTTGGTCCTGTTTTGCTGCATCTGGGCCAGGGTGGCTTGCCATCATTGATGGAAAAATAAATTTTTTGTTCCATCAATGAATTTTTTTTAACTTTGTGATGTCAGAGTGATAATCTTTAGCATGCACTGTGCAATTGGTCAGGACTGAAAAACCAGATGCTGGCAAGCATAACCAAACTTTTGGTTAAAACCTGCAGCTCTCTGTTAGACAGCTGAAACTGGCCAGGTGGTTTACCTTCTAACATGATAACGACCCAAAACACACATTGGCCAAGTGTCCTGTAGTGGCCAAGTCAGTCCTGTTATTCCAGGTTTTCATTTTTATTCATTTTCAAAAAAAAAAATTCTCATTACTTGAACGTTGTAAAGCAAAATGTGTAAATAAAGCTGGTAAGTCTTTTTTTTGTAATGGATTTAGATTTCAATCTGTAGGACACAAAAGTGACTATTTCAAAGGCGGTATGATTATTTTCTGTAGAGATTGGCGTTCAAAAAATGGGACCAAAAAAAAAAAAAAACTGTGACAGAGGCGTCATTGCAATTTGTGCGATAAAACATCACTCGTGAATGGAAGTCACTGTATCTGGGACACTTTGACCTGCTTGCAAAATCAGCAGACTTCAGTCACGTTGAAAAAAAAAAAAAAGTATAAGAGCATTTTGAACAGCATGCGCTACAGCCCTCCCCCACTCTCACACACACACACACACACACACACACACACACACACACACACACACACACACACACACACACACACACACACACACACACAAAGCACCACAGATTGTAACAGTTTTATCCACCTAATTACTAAAAGAGTGGACAAAAATTTCAGGACATTTGTGGAATCCTTTTCTGACAGAAGGAAGTTGTAACAGAGTGTAAATGGAAGGATTGTCGCATATGTCAAAGTTTATATTTCCCGTTCAAAGAAAAGATCTAGTTTCTCCCAAATGTCATCATCTGTTACATCAAAAGGATTTGTGAATTCAGTGGAGTTTGTATTTTAGCCTTCTTTAATCCGTGGTTAACCTCCACAAATGCCTTTAGGGTTTCCTTTACTGGTATGTAATGGCGTAGTAGTGCCTATTCCCAAATGCAGAAATCTGTGTTGAATCATAATTCGTTTCAGAGTTGAACATAATTGAATTTTGTTTTGATCAGATTGAATACATCCATTGTACGCCTCAGGCATATTTTCTTTGGATAGCTCCTTTATGGTTCCATTAATTTTACGCTTCTGTCACCTCATGTGAAGTTTTCCCATTTGTGGGGTGTTGGGATTTCCCCTCCCA
The DNA here is from genome assembly GCA_025084515.1 of Ancistrus triradiatus. Taxonomy (NCBI): domain Eukaryota; kingdom Metazoa; phylum Chordata; class Actinopteri; order Siluriformes; family Loricariidae; genus Ancistrus; species Ancistrus triradiatus. Next base: position 81,297 of record JAJAGP010001888.1, on the reverse strand, counting down.
TTTTTGCTCCGCGGTCTTTTGACTGCTTCTTTTCACCATCAGGTTAGAGGGTGTCTGCATGGAGTAACAGGCTGTGTATCCATATGCCACCATTGACAGATCACCTGTTGATATCATCTGTTTGAAATCACATGATTTAGATTTTTTCCCTCATTATTATCCCAGCTCTTTTTGGAATGTAATGCAACAAAGAGAAAAATGAAATATCTTGGGTTCATACTGTCTCCAATGAAATAAAAGTCAAAGTGAATTTACATGAACATTTACAGTCATTGGATACAGAACATAGACTTGGCTTTATTCATTCAGTACCTGTGACTCAAGATATAACACATTTAGATAAAGATTATGGATTGATGTTTTAATTAAGTCATTTTAGAATAAATCTGGCCTCAGGCTACAATAACAGAAGAAACCGTGTCCTCCATTTTCATCAGATTTGCTGTTCAAGTTAACAGTTTCAGTCCTTTGCAGATTTAAGTGTAACGTCTAATGGCTCCAATTTTGCATTAAATAAACGCTCAAAATTGTCACCTCTTATTCCTCGGTTGTAATTACGGGGGTCTTCACTGCAAGCTGACGCAGACAGTGATGATGAACATTCACACACACACACACACACACACACACACACACACACACATATGCACATGCACATACCCTCATGCAGGGTAGCAGAGCCTTGGCGTGCAATTACACTCCTGCAATTATAGTTCTATTGTAAAGCAGGGATTTATGAGGGATTTATGCAGGGTTTGTGCTCCAGCGCAATTAAAAAATGGGACAAATCTGGTTCAGTCCTGTGGAGATGTGTCATGTTCTTTTGTGAGTACGCTCAAAATATACTTTCGGTTAAGACATGCTTTTAACCCATTAGACACCTGCCTTCTTATGAGGTTGCTCTATATATTATTTTCTATCTCTGTGTTTCTGTGTCTGGTTTTTCTGTACAATTTCCCATTAAATTTAACATAAAACAATATTTAACAAACAACCACAGCTACTAATTATTTTAAATTGATACTACATTATTTAGCTGTTTATTTTAATGCAGAGCTTATCATCATCCCTGGCCTGCTTGCATTAGCGCAGACAATGCCCCAGAGACCCAGCCCCAGAGACCCAGTCCCACAGACCAGACCCACAGGACCCAGACCCCACAGACACCAGCCTCACCGAACCTGGCCCACAGACCCTGGGCCCACAGACCCTGGCCCCACAGGACCCGTGGCCACAGACCCTGGCCCAGCCCCACAGACCTAGCCCCACAGAACCTAGCCCCCACAGAACCCTGCCCCACAGACCCTGGCCCACAGACCCTGGCCCACAGACTCAGCCCCACAGACTCAGCCCCACAGACCCTGGCCCAGCACCCACAGACCTAGCCCTACAGACCCTGGCCCACAGACCCTGGCCCACAGACCCAGCCTCACAGACCCAGCCCCACAGACCCTGCCCCACAGACCCTGCCCCACAGACCCCAGCCCCACAGACCCCGCCCCACAGACCCAGCCCCACAGACCCTGGCCCCACAGACCCTGGCCCACAGACACAGCCTCACAGACCCAGCCCCACAGACCCTGCCCCACAGACCCTGCCCCACAGGCCCTGCCCCACAGGCCCAGCCCCACAGGCCCAGCCCCACAGACCCAGCCCCACAGACCCACAGACTCTGCTCTAGAGGAGATCTGCATGGAGGAATGGGCCAAAATACCAGCTACAGTGTGTGCAAACCTGTTGAAGACTTACAGGAAACGTTTGACCTCTGTCATTGCCAACAAAGGTTATGTTACAAAGTATTGAGTTGAACTTTTGTTATTGACCAAATACTTATTTTCTACCATAATTTACAATTAAATTCTTTAAAAATCCTACATTGTGATTTTTTTTCCTCATTTTGTCTCTCATAGTTGAATTGCACCTATGATGAAAATTACAGACCTCTCTCATCTTTCTGAGTAGGAGAACTTGCACAATCAGTGGCTGACTAAATACTTTTTTGCCCCACTGCATGCACCAGTATGAAAGTATATGAAAAACGCATAACATACGGGATATTAACACCGGTATACCACCCAACCCTAGGCGAGAGAGAATATATAGGTAGTGAAGGACAATCAAATGAGTACTACTTACAATAGGATAGGCTCATACAGCTCATTACAAATAAGTAGCAAAAAGTCATACACCAGTAACTTGCACAAAAAGTCTCTAAACATATCAACATATCATATCAGTCTCTAAACATATCAACCGAGAGAACAGTCTCCAGTCTAAACCTGAGCTAACGTGCACAAGACCCGTCAGTATGGATAACACAAATCTGCTTTAAAAGTCCTACCTCTGAACATTGATAAGCAGAAAAACAAAACACACTGCACTAAAGTGCAACAAGACAATACTGTAATCGGATGCTGCCAGTACATAAAGAAGTCTCTAACAGTCTATAGTCCAAACGTGACTTTACGAGTCCCTGTGCAGGAAAGGAAAAAACACGGCACTAGAGTGCAACAAAACAATGCTGCAATAAAATGCAGCCAGCACATAAATAAGCATTTAACACAGGAATCTGTTATAATGATTAAGTAAACTATGTAGGATCAAGCGGATAAGAAAGGGAATGAATGCATGTTAATTACAGTCAAGTACTTGTAGTGACCTTTAATGAACATGGCCAATCGTCCGACTTAATTTGCTGCACGATGAGATGGAGAGTTGGCGGTATTTGGGAGCGTTCGTATCAGCGAGAAATTAAATCGCATAACTTATAACTTCATAACTTACGGCGCCCCCAGTGGTAAGTGTTCAAAAGAAACATTTAACCAAAGAAAGAAAAAAAACTTCCCATTCCAGTAACAAGAGCCATTCACTTAAATCACACTACACACAGACCTTTATAACCAACCAATGCGCACTGGACTTTGACTAGTCATTTGAATGTGTGCACACAAGTTGTACTTTAATGGGCATGTCTGTTTTTTAAGGTTATCGCTACCATACCTCTGCATCCATCGACGGATCCCTCCTTGTTGTTCCTGCAGCATTGCCTGTCGCCGCAGTCCTTGCAAACTCGATTCGTCCGCTTGTAATACGAAAACAAAATAGTCCAACCTTTCGGTCCCGTAGAGCCCCCAACAGCCTCCACTGAAAGTGGCCCTTGCAGCAGTTTTAGTAAACTTCAGCTCAGCAGCGACGCAGGCCCAGAGGCCTAATGGATAAGTCATCTGACTTCGGATCAGAAAGTTGCAGTTTCGAGTCCTGCCTGGCTGTGGCAGCCTAGCGGGTAAGGTACTGGACTATGGACCAACGGGTCCAGGGTTCAAATCCCACCTCTGCCAAGCTGCCATTGGTGGGTCCTTGAGCAAGACCCTTACACAATTGCTTGGATTGTAAGACTGTATCAATTGTAAGTCGCTCTGGATAAGGGTGTCTGCTAAATGCTGTAAATGTAAATGAATGAAAATGAACTTCTCCTTAGTATTCAGTCCGCAGCTGGTACTAAAGTAGTCATTATTTTGACTTAAAATTGTAGTGATTTTTAACTGTCCGTCTTCGTTGCACGGTGAGATGGAGAGTTGGCAGTGGAGGTATTTGGAATTAAATCCCAAAGTTTGTACCTTTTGAAACTTTGGATATACCAATCCATTCTAACTCATGTCTATGTGAGCAGATAGTTCATACTCCATACAGCAATGAACAGGGAAAGACCGTCGCTTGTAAATTCAAACTTCCCGCTTGTTCATACACACGCCATTCGTGCTACGCTACGTTCCGTTCCACCAAAATACTGTTGACTCGCCCTGTCGCCAACCCCACCCATAGACATGTATACCTAGACGCCGCATTGGCTGCCTCGGAACGTTGCTGCGAGTCGTCAACGCGTCCGCCATATTGGTCCAGGCAAGACTGGCTTGTAAACAAATACAGGTGAATGGAGGTTCTGTGTTTTTCTGGTCAAAATGCACAATAAACGAATCGTTTCTCACCTATTTTAATGAGTCGTTTTCATATTCAAGGATTTTGATCTACATGGTGTACAAAAAAGTTTTGACCCTCGAATCTCTATGGAGAGGAGCGTGGATCAGCCACAGGCAAATTAATAAAGTGGAAAAATATTCTCTCTCATAAGGAATTGTAAAAAGGTTTTTTTTTTTTTTTAAAGCATGGACTTGGATTATTTCCCTTGGTTAATACGTGTGAAAACGTCCTTTTAGAACTGCATGTACATGAAATGTGTAGAAGATTTTTTAATGTTCTCAAAATGGCTATTTCCAACTACATTATTTGAGCTTTTGTTTTGCCCCAGGTCGGAATTCGGCTCATTCACTTTGGAATACTAAAAAAAAATTGCATCCTTAAATTCTTGCAATTGACCATCATTGACAAAAATTGTAATTTTAAGTCCTCAGTCAGTAAAGCAAATGGTCGTTGATCGAATGCTCATTAAACAGCACTTACCTGTGTTTGTTTGTTTTTTAAACAAACAAACAAACAAAAATGACTTTCACTTTTTCCTCGAAAAAAACCCTATGCACATATATTCTGGTCACACAATGCCACATAGTAGAACCATGGACTAGGTTGGGCAATGTAATAAAAAAAAGTCCTAGAAGTTTTAGGGGTTTGACCTGCCTCTTCTGAAATTAGACATCTTAAACCCTACAATCAAGCTGGATTTTATCACAGACACACACACTTGACATTTCCTGCGCCGCCTGCTGAGTTAGATGACCCGGCTCCTCTGTGCAGCATGACGGAGAAGCTAGTGACCCAATACGAATAGGCACTGCAGAGAAAACGCACACACAAACACACGCTCGTTCTCGTTCTCGTTCTCCAAAGGCCCGGCAGCCATCTGGTAACATGCTGAATAGCCTGCCTTTACATGAGGGTCTTGGGGCCGATAAACATTCCCGTTGAGAAGTGCCGTTGCATAATAGCATGTTCATTTCAAGAGCACAGCTTGCTAACTGGTCCAAAGGCTTGTGTGCGCACTCATAAACAACATCATTTGGTTGTCATAGTACTAAAGCAGAAATAAGTTCATGCCGGGTGTACAGGCTGATGCCAACATAATAGCTTGAATAACATTGAATAATAAAGTGTGGCACGGTTTTGCAGTAGTGAGCACTCTCACCTCACAGCACCAGAGACCAGGGTTCAGGTCCAAAAATGGGTCCGAAATGTGCAGAAACCGGGATTTGTAAAGAAATACTTGGCGGGAAATCAGGCGTAAATTTACGCCAGCTTCGACCCATGCGTCCAGCCATAAGAACATTTGGGAGAGAGCTTGAATGGAATGCTTGACTTTCTCTGTCTAAACAAAGCCCTGCTTATACTGACCAGGATTGAGGTGGTTACTGTCCAAAGCCTATCCCAGACTTCATGGACAGGATCCAGTTCTTTACAGGGTTTCGTGTGACCTGACCACAGGTCCTCAGATACTATGTTTCCAGCAACTGGGACATACCTATGATACAGGAGCCACAAACTTGCATGGTAAGGATTGTAATGGTTTGGTATGTAGGAAAAATCAAAAGGTAACTGGCTAAAATAGTTCCAGAATGTTAAAGGCCGAGCTCTGATACCTTATACATTATAAACACTAGTGGATCAAACATTGCAGAAATATGTTTTAAAGTTAAGCTTCTTTTTATTTGTAAAATCAACATCTGTATGCAAGTTGACCAGGTAACCCCAGATTTTTGTATAAGGCTGCATATTACCAAGGCGCCATGATAGCACGGTGTTTACTTTGTCACCTCACTGTACACAGACCCTCGCTAAAGGTCCTGCCTGTGTAAAGTTTGCATGTTCTCCTCATGCCTGTGTGGGTTTTTCTCCAGGTTCTCCAAACATGTCAAAAGCATGAATGAATGCATATTAATAGTTAAATGGTAAATGGTAAAAATACAAAAAAACAACACACACTCCTATTACTCCTCTAAATTGGGTCCACGTTCCCAATTCACACTTGGATGAGAGTCTCCTTTTCAGCATAGCATGCTAACTGAGTGTCTTAATCAGAAATCATCAATAAACTCCATTAGAGAGTGAAGGTAATAAGAGGGAGAGTCTCTCCAAGCAGCTGCCATTATCAGATAATGACAACAATTATGGAGAAGGGTTTAAGTGAATGCAGACGAAACAGCAGTGTGCAAACTCATTTAGGAAATGATAATGCAAAACCCACTTTATTTAATGCATTCCTTTGGTTCAGAGCCGTCTGGGAGCGAATGACGGAAAGAGCTTTGGGATTATCCGCTTATCAAATTCTCTTATCAGTCTTGTTCAGGTACATGTCGAAGGTGCGAGATATTCAAACTATCATAGCCCTTAGATGTTTAAGGAAAACGTCCTTTTTTGGAGTAAGAACACCTCGAATTCATCAATGTTCCTGCATAAACTGTCTCCATTGCTGAAAGTTTTCAGTGCCAGGCTATGATGCTCACATCTGCATTGCAGTGTCGACCACTATGAAACCAAAGAGCGAGAGAGAGAGCGAGAGCGAGAGAGAGAGAGAGACTGCGAGAGTGAGGAGTTCCTGGAGTTATGGCATGTTAATTACACCCCTCCAGCTCCAGGCAACCCCTTTATCCCTTCCTATATTCTCTCTGCTCTTTCCACCCATCCGTCTCCTTACTCTCTCCCAATTTGTTTCTTCACTAGACATGCCAGAGCAGCTTATAAAGACCTGAAAGGGCTCCAACCTGGACGGTAGAATCATTATCAACATTGTTCATTTTTGGAATTTTATTTGCCCTTGAGGATGACACATTGAACGATACTCACTCACACTCACCCATTAAGTCACACATCCTGTGTTTGGAGTTTGTGAAGCTGTCAGGCAGGTGGATGATAAATACACACTGTCTGTTTGTAGCTTCAAAACTTCTTATTTAGCTGTCAGGGACCACAATTTCCACACCCCTAAAATGGGTCAACGATGACTTGCATCAATGCATATGCTTTTTTTTGTCACTAAGTGTGTGTTCGTGCAGCAGAATCCAGTGAAAACACAACTCCACATTTTAGCCTTTGTGTGCTTTTTAGTCATGAGCACTCTTTGATTGGATACTGCAGGTAGAATAGCATATGCCTAAATTACACATATTAGTACATGGTCTTTAACTGGGTTGTCACAATTTATTTTCAATTGTTGTTTAATGAGGTAAAAGTTCTGTGCATCCTTATTCATAGGCGAGTAGGATTCTGAATGAGCGATTTGAACTATTCTGTTTCAGTTGTTTTTTTTGGCTTGGAAAGCAGTAATTCCTTCAACTCTAACTATTTACATTTAATTACCAATAACCACGTTATACTAGTCTTTGTGGGTCTTGAGACTAAGTAGAGAACACTAAGTGCAAGGCAAAAATACAGACTGGATGCCAGTCCATCACCTGACAACATGCTCACTTACTATATACTGTATATTATATGTATATTATTCAGTCAGCCACTGATGGTGTAAGTTCTCCTACTTAGAAAGATGAGAGAGGTCTGTAATGTCCATCGTAGGTACACTTCAACTACGAGAGACAAAAGGAGTAAAAAAAATCCAATAAATCAAATTATAGGATTTTTAAAGAATTTAATTGTAAATCATGGTGGGAAATAAGTATTTGGTCACCTACAATTTGATGGCTCTCACAGACCTGTAACTTGTTCTTTAAGAAGCTCTTCTGTCCTTCACTCGTTACCTGTATTAATGGCACCTGTTTAACCTCGTTATCTGTATAAAAGACACCTGTCCACAGCCTCAAACAGTCAGACTCCAAACTCAACCATGGCCAAGACCAAAGAGCTGTTGAAGGACACCAGGAAGAAAATTGTAGACCTGCACCAGGCTGGTAAGAGTGAATCTACAATAGGCAAGCAGGTTGGTGTGAATAAATTGTGAGAGCAATTGTAACATACAAGACCATTGATAATCTCCCTCAATCTGGGGCTCCACGCAAGATCTCATCCCGTGGGGTCAAAATGATCATGGGAACGGTGAGTAAAAATCCCAGAACTACACCTGATAAATGACCTGCAGAGAGTTGGGACCAAAGTAACAAAGGCTACCATTACATTTACAGCATTTAGCAGATGCCTTTATCCAGAGTGCCAATCCAAGCAATTGTGGGTTAAGGGTCTTGCTCAACAGTGGCAGCTTGGCAGAGGTGGGATTTGAACCCTGGACCTTCTGGTTCATAGTCCAGTACCTTAACCACTAGACTACCACAGACCATCAGTAACACACTACGCCGAGAGGGACTCAGATCCTGCAGTGTGTCCCTGGAGTGGTCTAGCCAGTCTTCAGACCTATAGAAAATTTGTGGAGGGAGTTGAATGTCCATGTTGCCCAGCAACAGCCCCAAACCATCACTGCTCTAGAGTAGATCTGCATGGAGGAATGGGCCAAAATACCAGCTACACTGTGTGCAAACCTGGTGAAGACTTACAGGAAAAGTTTGACCTCTGTCACTGCCAACAAAGGTTATGTTACAAAGTATTGAGCTGAACTTTTGTTATTGACCAAATAATTATTTTCCTCCATAATTTACAATTAAATTCTTTAAAAATCCTACAGTGTGATTTCCTGGTATGTTGTAAATGTATTTCTGAGGGAAATATGCAGACCTCTGATAGAGAGCTGATGATGGTTCACATTCAGTGCAACAACAACCCTCAACCCACAACTATGGACAGTGGTAACCTAGCGGGTAAGATACTGGACTATGGAGAAAAAGGTCCAGGGTTCAAATCCCACCTCTGCCAAGCTACCACTGTTGGGTCCTTGAGCCAACATTGCTTGGATTGTAAGACTGTATCAATTGTAAGCATAAGGGCGTCTGCTAAATGCTATAAATATAAATGATTTAAAAAGAGGAGTTCATTGCCAAGCACCATGAACTTTGACTGAGTTTCAAGCATTTTGCAGGGCAGAGTAGGCGAATATAGGTGTTCCTACTCTGCTCTTAACTTTTACATTTTTATTAATAATTTTCAACATTGTTTCAATGTTGAAAGACAAAATGTGCAAAGATTTTTGTATTGGTCAAGTTTATATAGAGTGTATATATAGAGAGAGGAGAAATTCCAACACAAGGACAGATATAGTTATCATGTTTTACCTTATGGGAATATTTTGCTGGTCCTTACAAAAACTGTTCCTTTGTTTTTCAAAAAGCATTTTTGAGGTTAAGGTTAGGTGTAGCATAATTACCAACAGTAATACTTTCTCAATGGAAACAATACATTGGCAGAAATCATCTACAATGATAGAAAGACAAACTTTGTATGTGAGAGAGCGAGAGAGAGAAAGAGATCATCCAGAATGAGCTCTACAATAATTCCTGCAGTTTCACAGATATATTGGGTTTTTAAAAGCACCTACAATACATATATTGGTTCATTTGATAACAAGGCATCTTGTTTTTTAGTTTTTCTACACTGAAAGCCTCAGTTCCCCAGTCTCATTCTAAAGCCCAAATGAATCCTGTCACCGTGTCAGAACAAACTGCAAAAATAATGTGGTATTATCCATTTTCTTGTCAAATTTCAAAGAGAAACTGTGAAAGAGAGGAAGAGAGAGAGTGAGTTTGCTGCTTCCCCTCAGGCAGCTGTGCATCTCTTTATGAATGATGAGGGTAATTTCCCCCAAACAGCCGAATGATCCTTCTGCTACACACATCGCCCCGCCACCCAGCTCGGAATAAATGGGGATTCTTGTTGCCATATATTGCTACAGAAAAAAAAAACTGCTTTAACTTACAAATGAACACATAAAAATATCCACCGTTGCACAGCCAAATATTCAAAGGTCAGAGAATAATTGAAAACGCATTAAAGTAATAAATTCTAGAGTTAATAGATGTGACATTGGTAATGTGTAGCATTAGTCTGATAAAAAGGCTGAGTGCATCCTTACTCTGCTACTCAGTGAATCTGTATTGTTTGGAACTGCTTAGAAACCGAGTACATGTAGTAAATACCAGCCTCTTTCTTTCTGCTGCTCTCCCTACCTCTATTTCTTTCTCTCTGAGACAGCCCATTGTTTCAGGCTGATTGGCCTGCCGTTACCCATTTACTCACCTGTCCATCACCTGTGCTAACTTACCCAGCTGTCCTCCAGAGAGTGGCCCGAGACTACAGCTGTCTGAGCAGGTACATCTTCTGAGTAACCGTCCAACATGGAGTACAGATATAGCATATATGACTTTAAGCAGCAATCCACGTATTAAAGGAATTTGATTATTGCATAACACCATGGTAAAAAATTACACTAAACTTAAAAGTAAAATCAGCCATCCACACAAGGTTAGAATATGGTTTTCTACTGAAGGGTAGCAAAGAACAAAGCCCCCCAAAATGCTAATAATTAAAGGTATTGGTTTCCTCCTTTTTTATTAGGGTATATTTTACTGTATGTATTTTATCACATTATTTGTTTTATTTACTGTATTTACATAACTTCCTGAAAGGTACAAAGGAATACAAATTATGTAACATGTGATACTCTGTATGGGATGCAATAAAAGTGTGTAAAATGCAAAAAGGTATATAAATCAAGTCAAGTCAAGTCAGATTTATTTATATAGCGCTTTTTACAATGGAGCATTGTCTCAAAGCAACTTTACAAGTTTAGATTATCTCCTAATAACTACGTCCAATCTCAAATTGAGCAAGCCTAGGGCGACAGTGGCAAGGAAAAACTCCCTAGTTCTAGGAAGAAACCTTGGGAGGACCAAGACTCAAAAAGGACCCAACCTCCTTGGGCGGCGTAGATGATAAATCTAAGAGCGAGACTACAGTCATGGAGTCAAAGTTCGAATAAAATGTGAAGTATTCACATCGACATTAAGTGGCCCGGGTATGATGATGATGAAATCGAAGAGCGAAACTAAAGTCATGGAGTCATGGTCGAAAATAAAATGTGGAATTAATGCACAGTGGAGCTCCATCAGATGTACATCATGTGTGGGGCCGGAACTGCCGGAACAAGCTCGGAGAGAAACAGAAAATGTAATTAGGTATGGATTAAGAGCACAGTGTTTATTAACAATCACTGATGCCATGTCAATCACTGATGCCACGGTAGCATGAGACCCCGGCCAGGCATTAGCTATAGCAGCATAGCTAGAAAGCTTAGAAAGAGGAGGAACTGGTAGAGGAAACACAGCCAAGAGGATCACATGGAGACATATGGCAACCCCACGAGCGGCAGAATGGCAGAAGGACAGCAAACCCAACGTCTCTGATCACCATAAGACTCTTTGACTATGAACCCCCGCTCTGCCCTTATTCTAATTCTAAGGCAAGGATGCATGAGTCAAGATCACGAGGACCGAAGCCCTAGTTCAGGCCAGAACCGCCCAAATGATATATAAAATGATAAAAATGGCTGTCAATACCCTGGTCAGAGAATATTTGTAATATATGAAAACGTTGCTTTACATAAAACAGGACAGAAAAAAAACTCAACTAATAAATTGTTACAATATTTAAACTGGGGACAACAGAAAGCCATGAGTGCAGTTTCTTTTATGAGATGCTGCCAGTGAATATTTCAGAATACCAGATAATCGGTTGTTAAGGATGTAAAATGCTATGACAAAATGTCAGCACATCATTACAATATTTACATGAAAATCGACAGGCCCTGATTATTGCAGATGAACCAGAAACAGAGAAACACAGTTTTTGCTCATCTTTGTTGAGGAACTTGCCAGTACTCTTAACAGCCCTTAAAAAACTTGGCGCAATAAGGCTAAATGAAAGCAGTAGAATGACGCCATTAAGCTACATGAGCCATGCTAGTGGCTCATGGTAGCCTGCTATCCTTTTAATAGCACATAACCCTTAATAGTGAACATAAAACAGCACTACGCATTTCACTAATGCAAACACATACGGCCTGTAATTAAACTGGCATTAATTTAATAACATACCCTTATTAAACTGGCATTAATAACCCATAAACAATAAACAAATAACCACTTGCCAGACCATGCTGAAGCTGCTGGGAGCCCTGAGGTCCCATCAAGGCCACTCACACAAATGGAGGAACAGCTCCGCATTACTGTGATTGATTAAAAAATCATGTTCAATTAACCCATTTATCCCTGTTCAGAGTTGAATTATATAATCTAGATTACTACTGCTCATAAGGTGGGAATACACCTAAGAAATAGGGGACATTAGAGTAGCCAGGCCTGTAGGCGCATATTATTTGGAGGGGAAAAAACTGAGCAGGCTAAGGAAGTTAGACACCATAAACTCTAACTGAAGGTGAGCTTTGAGTCGAGTGGCGGACCAGTGGACCAGTGGAGCACCGCGAAAACTCCAGGATTAGTCTTAATTCTAGACTGAAATAGACTTTTGAATGGCTACTGATTTTTCAGTTTTTTTTCAGTAGCCCCAAACCTTTGCTTAATCCATGTCCAGGCACGGGACTTTTGAGAGGTTTCCATGGATGCATTAAGAATACATAATGGTTCTCTCCATCTATACTAGATCTTTGCATCTTGAGCATCAGGATTGTGAACGGAATGGGGATAAGCCCCATAAAAATGCGTATTTAAATGCACCCCCCAATATGGACACTGGTCTTTAAAATCAGGTTTAAATTAGATTATTCAAACCACTTCAGTAGAAGGATTCAATGCATTGCAGCCACATACAAACCCCTGGCAAAAAGTATGGAAATCACCAGTCTTGGATGAGCACTCATTCAGACATTTCATTCTGTAAAGACAAACTCAGATCAAAAACATGATACAATAATAAGGTCATTCCAAAGTGCAACTTCTTGGCTTCAGGAAACACTCAAAGAAATGAAGAGAAAACATTGTGGATGGGAAGTCAGGGAAAAATGTTATTTTTATTGACCAAGCACAGGGAAAAAAAAATGGAATCACTCAATTCTGAGGAAAAAAGTATGGAATCACTGAAATGAATTGGAGGTAGAAAGAGAATAAAGGACACACCCAGTCAATTTCCTTTCCCTAAATGGACACCATGCCTCAGAGTAGATCTGCTCGTTAGGTCTGCAGTAAAAAACACCTCCAGTCATGACAAGTTGGAGGGCTGCTGGACGAAGTGGAGTGGCAAGAACCATGGCTCCAACAAGAGAAATGTCTCTTGAAACAAAAAGAGAGGATTGTGAAACTTCTTGAACCCCCATGAAGGTAACTCTTCACACAATGGTTGTAAAGATGTGGGCTGTTCACAGTCAGCTGTATCCAAGATATGCGACCAAATTACAAACGGCATGGAATGGTTGTTAAAGCCAAGCGTGGGTACTGGTAGACCAAGAAAGACCATCAAAGCGTCAAGACAAACAAACGTAAGGCCATTTTGTCTTGAAAACCGAAAAAAGGTACAACTACACAGATGAAGCATATTAAATGGGAGGAAAGCTGGAGCCAATGTATGTGACCGAAACTGTTAGAAATCGCCTAAAGGAAATGGGATTTCACTACAGGAAAGCCAAAAAAAAACCATCATTGACACCTAAACATAAAAGAAAACAAGACTGCAAATGGAGCTAAGGAGAGGCAATCATGGACTGTGGATGACTGGATGAAAGTTATCTTCAGTGATTGAGTCAAGAAGGGAAAAGAATCGCATTGGACAAGGTGATGATGCTGGAACCTTTTGTTGGGTGCCGTTCCAGTGAGATTTATGAAGAAGCCTGCCTGAAGCAGAAATAGGAAAGAAAACAACCAAATTTCCACAGTCCTTGATGATATGGGGCTGCATGTCAGGCAAAGGCACTGGGAGATGACCTGTGGTTAATTCTTCTATCGATGCACAAGTTTACATTGAGTTTTGGGACAGTTTTCTCATCCCTTCAGTTCCAGGTGAACAGATGTTTGGAGGTGATGAAATAATTTTCCAAGATGACAATGCATCGTGCCATAGGGCAAAAAAAACAGTGAAGGACATTCCTTGGAGAAAGACACATTCAGTCGATGTCATGGCCTGCAAATAGTCCAGATCTCAACCTAGTTGAAACCCTGTGGTTGGTGGAAATTGAAAAAAAAATGGTCCACAAGGAAGGCTCCCGACCTGCAAAAGCCTGACTCTGGCAACTGCTATCAAAGGAGAGTTGGCAACCAAACTGATGCAGAATACTGTTTGTCACTCATCAAGTCCATGCCTCAGGGACTGAAAGCCGTTATAAAAGCCAAAGGTGGTGCAACTAAATACTAGTGATGTATTTTGAATGGTCTTTTGTTTATCTGTTTTTCATGATTCCATACTTTTTTCCTCAGAATTGAGTGATTCCATATTTTTTCCCTGTGCTTGGTCAATAAAAATAACATTCACTGACTTTCACAATGTTTTCTCTTCATTTCTTTGAGTGTTCCTGAAAGCCAACAAGTTGCACTTTGGAATGACCTTATTATTGTATCATGTTTTTGATCGGAGTTTGTTTTACAGAATGAAATGTGTGAATGAGTGCTCATCCAAGACTGGTGATTCCATACATTTTGCCAGGGGTTGTATTAAACATATGTAAACGCAGCCATACTATATATATAAACTGTTTTTTAAATGTATTATTTAGGAAGCTTAGTTTAATTCTTACGTCTATCATCTAGACTGCTCAAGGAGTTTGGGTCCCTTTTAGAGTCTTGGTCCTTGCAAGGTTTCTTCCTCATCATATATATGAAGTTTTTCCTTGCCACTGTTGCCCTAGGCTTGCTCAGTAAGGGCTTTGAGAAAATGCACTGTTGTGAACAGCACTGTTTGTTTGTTTGGTTTATTTAACGTTGCTTTCAGGGTCAATGGCGTCAACTGATACACAAAGTTACTTTAAAACTAGTCATACATACTCAGAAGGACATGTAACCTCCACACAGAGTCAGAAGTCGGAATCGAACCCGGGAAGCTGCAGCTGTGAGGCGGCCGAACTAACTGCTGCAGTGTCACCGTGCTGCCCAGGAACAATCCAGATACGAAATGCATAAAACACCCAAGAGTAAATGGGGGTCAAATCCCATGAGAAAGCTTATATTGGAGCACCCTCTAATGTTTTGTGTTCAAGGAGAACTTTCCCGAGGCGGGCGCCTCTGTGGAGAGGACATTACCAGCACATTATCCAGACAGCAATGTGAAGAAAAAGCATCAACAAGAAGAAAAGGCTAAGTACAGTTCAATTTAATGGCGGTGACATTCAGCAACCCCGTGAAGGATGTTTTCAATTAGAAGTGAACTAATTTCATTCGTTGTTACACTCGCTGAAATTGCACTTTTACAAGCTTGACTGCCTTCCTATTTCAGAGCTGCAGGTTAATGAGTCATGTACATCGAGCACGTGCACTGGAACGTCCTCTAAACAGATTGACACAAGTTGCTCAAACCGTTCCCTTCGGTCTTAAAGCGATAGAGTCGCTCGGAAACCCGCGTGGCCGAGCTCCTGAAGCAGAGCCCGTTTTATTTAAAGCAGGTTTTGGGGCTCCTGCACCTTTAAGAAGGATGAAATGTTTCGGTCTTGAGCCACCCCTCTGCCTCTCAGCCACAAACCCTCTTAGACACTCCCCCAGTCACATTTTCACACCAGCGCTGCTCTCTTCTGCATCCTTCAAAGGAACTGGAGTGCTGACTTTTCCACTTGAAGAGCTACGAGAAGGCAGCATGTGTCCCAGCCAAGCCAGATCTGAACTAACAGAGGAGCAGGACGCCCCTGTTTCTGGCTCTTAGAAGGGAGAAGACAAAAGAGTACAGCAGCGAGGAGACTCGGAGGGAACGAGTGAAGAGTAAAGTTGCGTCTTGACCGAAATTTCTGCACAAGCGATGGCTTATATCTTCAGCACTGAGTTTCGATGGACGGGTTCATGAGAAGATTTGGTTTTATTACTAAAATCATCAGGTATGTAAAGTTAATATTGTCTTTCACTTTGCAAATGGAGAGCATTTTATTTTCAGGGCTACTCTGTGGTAATTCTGCCTGTTGTTATTTCTGTTACCTGTGTGTTTCAGAACTTTACGAGAAGCATCTCTGGAACAATTTATGGTTAAAATGTACTAGCTGAGGCTTTCACCCCCTTCAGACTGACCACTACAGCTATTTAAAACTAAATATTTATGGTGAAATATGAATGAGCTTGCAGAAGAATCGGAAAGGAAAGAATGACTACATGCTCCAACCTCTTATCATCTCGGCTGGAATCGTTCCAAACTGGTTAAGCTTGGTAGACCTGTTCTTATGGATCTGAGCATCACACCTAATGAGCACTTACCCACTCAGGGTCAGACCATTACTGCTCAGAACATCTCCGTTCCTCCAGCACTGCCTTCACCCAGCACAGCACTGAAGCAGGGTCTTACTGCCGGCTTTAAGAGGGTGTGCCGGACAGAAGACGATGGCCCATGCCCGTTTCCAGGGATGTTGCCGGGCGTCTTGGAGATGCGAGTGAAAGAAGGCAGCAAGATCCGCAACCTGATGGGTTTCGCCATGGCAAGGATGCAGTGCGACGAAGGCAACGGCGGACACGCCGGCCTTAGACAGGTGGTGTTCACCGGCTCAGGCAGAGCAGTCACAAAAACCATTACCTGCGTTGAGATAATGAAGAGGAAGGTCGGTGGACTGCACCAGCTCACTAAACTGCGCTACAAAGGAGTCCGAGAGGTGTGGGAGAGTCAGGAAGGAGGCAGTGCTGAGATGACCGTCCACAGGACAGTGCCTTCTATCAGCATCCTTCTATCCAAGGACCCACTGGATCCCCTTGAACCGGGATATCAGCCTCCCGAGACACAGAGTGCTCTTTGGGAGGATGGACAAGCTGGTGATGCAGCACAGCCTACGGGAAAAAGGCCGTTTGATCACATGGTCATGCAAAGTGAAACACAGTCTAAAAGATTCTGTGGGTTAGATGAGATACCTCTGTAAGTTCCACAGGGGAGCGAAGAACCAAAAATTAGCAGGCCATAATGGTTCTAGTAGTTTCATAAACTGCTTTTCCATTTGGACTTATCCAAACTAGTTTTTGTTACTGTTGTAATACGGAAAATACGGTATCGTGACCACAGAGAGAAAGCTTGTGCAATACTGCATTCATGCTCCTAATGCATGTTTGAATGTAGGGGATCTGTTGGGGATCTGTTGGGGATCTGTTGGGGATCTGTTGGATTCTTTTCCAGCAAATAAATTCTTTGCAAAATAACTGTATTACTGATCACCTGTTGCAGAAAGTATGGGTGCTGTTGACTTTGTATTATTTTATAGTTATTTATTATCAGATTTATTTTAATAATATTATTATTATTATTATTATTATTATTATTATTATTATTATTATTATTGTTGTTGTTGTTGTTATTACAATTACAACATTGCTCAAAATAGAATAATAACATTAAACATTCAATATAAATAAAAGATTATACATTAATAAATACGGATTCACATGTATAACTTCGGAGGACAAAACTAAACAACAAAGGCAAATTATATTAATTTAATTATTTTTAATAATATTATTGTTGCTATTGTTAGGATGATGACGACGATGATGATGATTATTATTATTATTATTATTATTATTCTTAACCTAACATATCTATACAAGAAAACAAGCATTTGAAAAACCTCTAAAAATAGTTTGATCATGTGATGTAAACTTTCATTAAAAATCGAAATATAACATTTATTCAGTTTATAAACAGAATAGCCATTATACTAATGCTCTTATAATTCCAATATTATTCTGCGTAGAGTAGATTTTAAAATATATAAATAAAATGTTTGTGTTTTCACCTCTCATGCTGCATTTAATCTCATAAAGCTTGTCACCCTATAGATATAAAACTTCTATAAAACTTCTCAAAATCAATTTCTTCTGATAAAGCTGGATGATTATTATTATAGCTATAAATTTGTCCTGTGCAAGCCTTAACTCAACCAGACTTCGGAGCCAAAATAATTCTTGAATCTATAATATCCTTAAACAAGAACATGTGTAGGGTAATAAAAAATATTGATATTAAAAATGGAAATTAAGTATAATTTATAGGGAAGTTACTCAAAAAGTAATCCATTACAAATGACTAATGACTTCTTTAAAAATGTAATGGGGAAAAAGCAATCCAGTTACTCATTACTTTGCTTTTACGTTACTCCCTAAATGCCATATTGATGTCTACCAACTAGAAAGTACAACTAGTGGATACTTTTTAAATATCTTATTTAAGAACAACAAACATTTTTTATTCAAATTCAAATCGTTACATGCATGGAGTTAATTGGGTTTTCCAAGTGTGTCCAGCAGATGTCGCTGTCTTTGGACTATCGAAACACTGAATCATTTTTTCAAATGATTCAAAGATTCAGAAAGCCTCCGTTGTTCCATCACTTGGCAGAAGTAGAGGTTTGTTGTAAATGCTTTGGAAATCATTTATATTTTTTGCTCAAAAACAAGTAATATAAGTAACATTTTAAATTAGTTACATTATGTTGTTACAAGAAAACATAATTAGTCCTTACTGAAATGTGTAAAAATATATTCACCAGACAATTAGTCACCACTGCTGCACAAAAAGCGTACAGTTCGATACACCTGTAAATTCAGCTACTTCCTTCACACTATGGCCTTGGGCATGCCCAAATGCAATCACTCTTCTTCGCCAGTCATTAACATCTTCCTTGTGACCCATTTCCCAGACATCGAATAAGACGTTCACTGCACTGTACCACCTCTTCTCAATCTACGAACCCCGTTGCACACACCGCAGTTATTTACAGCCCGGTCGTCCTCATCCTCACACCATCTGCGGGGGAATGAAGTTACTAATTAAACACACAAGAAGACTATTTTTTGTAGGTTTTGTCTATTTCTAGACATTTTGCAAATGGGTCTAATCACGCAAACTGATGCCTCCCTGGCATCTTGTGAGTGTCAAATAAAAAAGCTTGGAATATGTACAAATCCAACAACGGAGACGTGGATAAATGGAATGTAAATGAGTAACAAATGTGCAAAAATAGGTTGAATAATTTACATGAATTTGAAACAATGCCATAATGAGAACTATAAGATTTATGTAGCTGATATAAAACAAATAAGACATTTTAAATAACACTAATAATCAGTGTGACAGCACAGTGATCCCTGAACATCGAAGGCTTGGAAAATGAAAACGCGTTATATTAATGCGATCACACTTTAAGCCTATAATAATCTAGAGGAAAAAGCCTGAATGAATGCCGAGAATTCTGTTTCTATATTAATATCCAGCTTTCTTTCCTGGAGCATATCAAAGTGTGCTGGCCATCAAACTGTTTCTGCCAGATTACACTTTGCTGCAGTGGTTACAGTGTGCTGAGGCAGGACATCCATCATTTTACCACAGAGATGACAGTATATCTACGGGGCTTCTCATCTGTGTTAAGTTTTTGAGCCATGACTGAGTTTGTAATACTTTTTTTTTTAATGTAACCTGGGGATATCGCTCATGATCATAATGAAAATCTGGAAAGCCTGAAAACCGCTTAGTGCATTTAATTTATCGCTGACACTCCTGTAATGGATTTATACAATACGTCCCTATACAGTCCGGTTCCGTGAATGTACCATGGTCTCATTGTGGGGTCGCACTGGACAAAGGAAATCTTGGAAAATTGTGTTAGAGTGGCTTTCGTCGGTTTTCCTGACGTTCTTTTGTCTTCACTCGACATACAATTAACCTTTGCCCTCACCTTAGCTGACGATTCAAAGCAGGATGCTGATCCCTGAGGACAAAGGGTCTGCAGTTTGCTCGAGAACTTCAAATGGAACAAGTGCTGAGGAAGGGCAAAAGATTATCTGGGAGTGCTAATCGCTGACTTGACATCCTTCACCCGCACACTGCGCAGTCTGTACAGTTGTCGCTCTCTATTACACAGATCCACATATTTTAATCAAAGCTAACTTTAAGATATAGCCCGGCTAGCCCCGTTATACAAACTTTGAGGAAGCAGACTTAGGAAATTGGCAAAGTCATTACTTATAATGGCTTTGATTATTCCCACTTGATTATATCCTTCACACTGCACTGCGCAGCAAATGAATGACTTTCCTAAGTGGGTAATGAAAATTAAAATGTTTAAATATCTAAAGGCTTCTCATTTCTCATCGCCGTCAGGTTTCCAATCCGGCTTTCAGGGTGTGTAATCCCGGTGAGAGCTCTTGCTGTTGAACCCCAGCTTCCAGGGTGAGTGATCGTTTGGTTTGTAACACAGGCTAAATATTTAATGACCTTTGATACGTCGCAGTCAGCTTTACTTTTATAGCGTTTTTACAGTGGATCATTGTCTAAACGCAGCTGGACATTTTGCTATGATCTTCTATTATCTAAGCCCAAGGCCAAATTGAGCGAGCCTAGGGCGACAGTGGCCCTAGAGAAGAAACCAAGGGGGGAACCAAGACTCAAAAAGGCAAAGTCAGTTTATTTCTGTAGCATTTTTTACAGTGGATCATTGTCTAAATGCAGTTTTACAATTTTGTTTTATCTTCTATTATCTAAGACCTTTGCAGAAAAATAGCCCCAAAGCATGATGTTTCCACCCCCATGCTTCACAGTAGGTATGGTGTTGTTGGGATGTAACTCAGAATTCTTCTTCCTCCAAACACGATGAGTTGAGTTTTTACCAAAAAGTTCTATTTAGTTTCATCTGACCACATGATATTCTCCCAATCCTCTTCTGGATCATCCATATGCTCTCTGGCAAAACTTCAGACGGGCCTGGACATGTTCTGGCTTAAGCAGGGGGGCACGCCTGGCACTGCAGGATCCGAGTCCCTCTCAGCGTAGTGTCTTACTGATGGTAGCCTTTGTTTACTTTGGTCCCAGCTCTCTGCAGGTCATTCATCAGGTCCTCCGTGTATTTCTGGATTTTTGCTCACCGTTCTCATGATCATTTTGACCCCACAGGATGAGATCTTGCGTGGGGCCCCAGATTGAGGGAGATTATTAATGGTCTTGTATGTCCCACAGTTGATTTATTCACACCCACCTGCTTGCTTATTGTAGATTCACTCTTCCCAGCCTGGCGCAGGTCTACAATTTTCTTCCTGGTGTCCTTCGACAGCTCTGGTTGAGTTTGGAGTCTGACTGTTTGAGGCTGTGGACAGGTGTCTTTTATACAGATAACGAGGTCAAACAGGTGCCATTAATACAGGTAACGAGTGGAGGACAGAAGAGCTTCTTAAAGAAGAAGTTACACGTCTGTGAGAGCCAGAAATCTTGCTTGTTTGTGTGTGACCAAATACTTATTTTCCACCATGATTTCTAATTAAATTCATTAAAAATCCTACAATGTGATTTTCTGGATTTTTTTCTCATTTTGTCTCTCATAGTTGAAGTGTACCTATGATGAAAATTACAGACCTCTCTCATCTTTCTAAGTAGGAGAACTTGCACAATCAGTGGCTGACTAAATACTTTTTTGCCCAACTGTATGTCTATAGTGCTTTTTACTTGGAGCATTGGCTCAAAGAAGCTTTACAATTTAAGATTATCTTCTACATTATAAGGCCAGTCCCAAACTGAGCAAACCTAGGGCGACGATGTCAAGGAGAATCTCCCTAAACCTTATATGGAAGAAACCTTGGGAGAACCAAGACACAAAAAGGGACCCATCCTCCTTGGGAGGCTTAGATGTTATCTGTAAGAAATAATTAAGTTATCTAATTAATAAGTTTATAGTTTAAACAAACGAAATAAATATTAACAGAGAGAACATATTTAATAATAATAAGCAGTAGTAGACTGAAATATAATGAAGAGCATGTCAGAAAGGACTTAAGGACGATACGATACATGGGTCACGATACGATCATATCATGATACATTGCGATGGCATTGCCATATATTGCGATACTCCATCTTGTTCACTGGAAACATAAAAACAGCTCAAATTCAAGTTATGGTGTACAATCTGAGACGTCTTAATACATCATGTCACATAATTCCTCATTTCAAAACATTTTACTTATTATTTTTTAAAAATCTATATTTTGATCTGGAAATCATAGCATATTGCGAAAACAAATATAGCGATATATTGCTGTATTGAGTTTTTAGCACAGCCCTAATCTGTATGTATGCCAGAGGGAAGCTTCTGGATTTTGTGGCCCGTTCCTTGATGTATTGAACCAAATGGATTGTAGGGCCAGGGTTAAGGTAAGGGTTGTAATGGATGATCACATCCAGTTATTTTAGATGCTTTTGTTTACAATTCCTTCAAGTTTCATTTTGTGTGGGAGGCCGTTCTGCCGTACCAGACTGCAATTGATGATGGCAGCAGCTTCTTAAATCTGCACTTCTTTCGTCGTCTGAGGAAATAGACTCTGTTTGGTCTTCTTAATTACGTTCACAGTGTTCCCATCCTATTTAAGTGTGCAGCTGATATGTGTTCCAAGACATTAAATGAGATTGTTATGGTTATTGGCTGTTTGCAGATTGCGATTGGTTCTTTAAAGTGTAGTGTTTTTTTTTAAACAATTATTTCTGTTGTTTTGGAAGTGTTAAGGATATGTTAGGGGGTGGGGGGATGTGTCAAAGTTTGGAGGGGGGTAACATGTCATTGAGAGGACCAAACGTCCCCATACGTATAGAAATATATGACATTTTTTATGTTGTGGGACAATATGCTGGTTTGACTTTTCCCACAAAGACTGCAACTTTCTTTAGAAAAAAAACTCAAAAGAACAAAAAGATTTGCTTCAGGTTACTGAGGTTAGGCTTAGGAAGGTTTGTAGGTTGTAGATTAAATTAGCTATGGTAACGTCAACAGACAGTCCTCATGTTGATAGTGTGTCTGTATGAGGCTAGTACCAGTGTTGCCAGATCTTGTGAGAGGAATAAGCAACCGGTTGTATGGAAACAAGGCCATCAGAAGGTCCAGGGTTCAAATCCCACCTCTGCCAAGCTACCACTGTTGGGTCCTTGAGCAAGACCCTTAACCCAAAATTGCTTGGATTGTAAGTCTGTTTTAATTGTAAGTCACTCTGGATAAGGGCGTCTGCTAAATGCTGTAAATGTAAATGTAAAAGAAGCAACTTTGCTCCAAAAAAGTTGACCACAATGTGAGAGAGAACATTTGAGAACATTTGAGAAGCAACAATGCAATAGCCTAAGAATTTACTTGTAATACTTGAGTATTATTAAAAACCAGTACTTCAGTGCATTAACTCGAGTAAAAATCAAGATGATACAACTTTCACTTGTAACGAAGTAACATTTGACCAAAAATATCTGTACTCTGACTTAGTCATGAAGTTGTACTTCATCCACCTCTGGTAAGAATGTGTAAGAATATTAACGGCACTTTTCACTTCTTCAGGAAAAAAGATGCTAGGTCATGAATTTACTAATGCTAGTCAGCAGCTAATATAAAATGCACTTTAAATAAATATAATGTGAACATTTCAGGTTTTTTTCTGCCGATGATGCTGAATCAACGTATGATCACATGATTCATTTACTCACATTTCCCCAAGTTTTCAGCCGTCGCATGTGCAAAGGGGTTCCACTACGGTTGCCAGGTCCACGTATTTCTAAAGACTTGGTATTATTGGCCACTTTTGCCATTGACTTTAGAGAGTTTTTTTCTTGCTGGATCTGGCAACCCTGGAATTAAACACGCCACAGCAGTAAAAGCAGGGAAACGGCTATCGAACAATTCGGGGACTCTCTAAAACGCAGTATATACACAAGAAAATGAATAATTAGATTATTTAAAATTAAAGTTTATGTCACATCTTTCTGTGAGATTATTGGCTGGTTGCAAAGTAGAAATCCGATTACTGCCTGAGTCAAGTAAAATGTGCAAAAGTTGTGTAGATATGAACATAAATAACACTGTCTTTTAAAGTCATTATAAAAACACACAAACTTGTTTTTATTATTGTATTGGAGTAAAGTCAATGATTTTGGTGCAGAAGTTTTGTTTTTGGTGTTGTATTAAATGTTTTTTTATACCTAAAACTTCATTTTGTAATAAAGTACTACAAAACATTCTTTTGCAGTATTTTACAAAAGAATGGTTAAAATTTCCTTTTTAAAATGCACAATAAACTAGATATTTCTCACCCCATTTTCTTTTTTAGAGCAGTGAAATGATACCCTCAAAGGCACTATAAACTACAGTACAGCAGCATAGCATATTATTTTCCTGTACATACAATAAGATGTAGTCTAATAAATAATATAATTAATGACATAATAAATGGTATTTGTTGCATAATCAGTAGTATAATACAGCCTATATAAAACAGGGAATACTGTGTTATACAGCTATTATATTGCTATTTATACTACATATAAGATTTACTACGGCTAATGTATTACTATTATTGTTTTGTTATATTCATATTTATTTAACAATGTTTATTCTGTAATATTACAAACATTATTATGTTAGAAATAGCTACAGAATTAAAAGTTCCCCTAACTGAAGAATCACCCTTTTACTTTCCGAGAGCCGTTCATCCAGTCAGCACAAGAGCTATGCTAATGAAGCATTAAAGAATGTGTTTGTAAATTTTCTATGAAAAGTTCGCAGGAAGTAGAAGAACTTCACCTTATAGCCTGCCTATGAACTGTCCTTTTGTGTTTAATGTTCACAGAGCCAATCTTCCCCTTAGCCCTTCCAGTGTTCAAATAAATTCATGTGACCTTCTGATAAAAGTAAGCACACTTTTTCTTCTCAATCTCTGTAGTGGATGAGAGTGAGGGTTGTGGGATGGTGTGGGAGTTCGCTATCTCCCTCCTTCCAGATGGTGCCGTCTTTTCTTATCTAGAAGAATGGCCACTGCCTCCATTTTTCAGACTCTCTTATCTGAAAATCCTTTAAATTGAATATTTACTGGGCTGATGTTTACAGCCAGTGTTTGAATGCTCAAAGCACTATTCTCTCTCCTTCTTGCTAGGAAGGCCACGGAGGCCATTTTCATCCTCGAACTCTCTCTCACTGACTCTCTCCTGCTGGAGAATGAGACACTGATTGACTATCGAATGCAGTGACGATGCAAGTATTTGAAATGAATAGATGTAAATGAATCTTTTTTTTTAACAAGGAATATTTTCCAATATTAGGAAATGATGCAACATACTACTAAACAAACGAAATCAAATGAGTCAGTTTTAGCACAAACCCAGTTCAAGTCCCATCTTAGGCTCCTCAAATATTCATGCATGCTGAGATAACGCAGTTAAAGGTGTAATTGTTTAGCTCAGAGTCAGAGCTGCACGAGCAGATAAACCATGCTGGATTAAGAAAAAGCAGAATTCAGACATAACATGCCATGTAAGTGGATTAAAACCCATGACATTGCACAGTGTACAGTGTTTAGACTTCGGCATGTCCTTGGAAAAGAAAGCTGCTTTGTTTTATGGCGATAATATCCATATTCTCTGAGAGTCTTACCATTTTATTAAAGGGTTTACTTCCAATTCTTTATAAGGTAAACGTTTCTTTTTCTTTTTTTCTTTTAGTCTCAGAAAATTACAAAGTTCAAGAGAATGCATTGTAGCTACTGTCATCTAGCGGTAGAATTACTGAACAGGACGTTTGCAGTAATAGTGTTAGAGCAAAATACAATACGGTACGTATATATAATAAAGTTATAATCAGGAATTGGGAACCCAGCTGACTTCTCAAGACTCAATAAATCCGCACATTGTAAAGACGTACAGTTTATTTGCAGTATTTACCATACACACAGATAACATAATAATGTGTTACATAGTTTGTATTAGGTAATGCACACAACATTTTCCCTTATTTTAAATACTACCAATCAGCACTGGCTAAGATATACAACTACATCTTGTTTATTAGTTATTTGACTGCTGCGCCACCTAAATCAATTACAATGACCAAAGTTTCTCAATGTTTAACATCCGAAGTAAGAAAACCAGTACGTAGGAGACCATTTTCTAGTTCCTGAGACTCCACCTGCTGGACGATTTTGGTATGACGATTTTCTTTACTACAGCATACTATTATTAGACCGTAAATACAATAAAAATTTAGTCTAATAAATAATAGAATTAATAAAATAATATATTAACAATAGTAGATGGTATATGTAGTATAAATAGGCGCATGATAGTAGTATAAAACAGCATATAAAATAGTGAATACTACACTATACAACTATTATATTACTATTTACAATACATTTACTATTGCTAATACATTACTATGATTGCTGTATTATATTATTTTTATTAGAGTGCAGTTAGGCATCTTTTTCCAATACAATCTTTGTGAACAGATACAGAGAAGCCTTTTGATTTTTTTTATTAGTATACGAAGAGTTCTAAGTGTTTTGGAATTTGAATGAATGAATCTTTATCATTTATTTTAAAACAAATACAACAGGGTCCTCAACAAATTTCAAACTGGTAAAAGTAATATCTGACCACATTAACTTGATCATTCTTGACCAAGAAATTAAGTAATTATTTTGCACTTAATAAAAAAAATCCATTTCATTAATGTAGACAGAAGAGTTACAGATGTTTAAGTCATTACTATTATTTTTTAAGATCAAGTTCTAATATAAATCTAAAAATATGATAAAAATATATAAATAGCCACAAAAGAGGACAGTAACTAAGGAATAAAATAGCAAACTGCTAAAAAGAAAATGCTTAAATCAATATTAGGAATATCTATGTATCAGCATGGCGTGTATTTGAATGCTTGTATTTATCAACTAACTCCTTTACACAGCCCTTCCACCAAAACTAAATTAAATGTTATATATATATATATATATAATATATATATATATATATATATATATATATATATATATAGCATACATTCATCTTGTCTTCCTACAAGGAGTCTGTTCCTCTTCTACATCACCACCTGTGAGAAAAAGAAAATGGTCATTAATGAATTGCTAGCTTGGGGTGTCATAGCATGAAATTTGAGTGGCACTGCTCACCACTAACCACCCCACCAGGCCTTAACAAAGAGTGACCTACAACTGATAAAATGACGAGGTACATTCTAAGCAATTGTGGGCTAAGGGCCTTGCTCAAGAGTCCACAGTGGCACCCTGGATCTTCTGTAATGATCTTAAAACCCCTAAACCATAAACTGCTTACTTTGGTAGCTTAATAATTTAAAAAAATCTTTTGGTCAGAAATGTATAGCAATTACCTTCAGTAGCAAAGAAAATAAAGCATGTCATTGCAGTCTCGGTTCTCCAAGGCATTTTTCTTGAGATTGTGAGCTCCACAGCGGTAGTGTTGGGCAGGACATGAAGGCAACCAGGTCAGATTCTCAAGTGGTTCCCCATTCATCCAAATCCATTTTCCATCCAAGAAGCGCAGACCTGTCCACACACTGTCTATTTTGGCATTCTGTTTGGACATCTCATTTCCCACCTGGTGCAGTTGGGTCTCATTGGTCAGATAGGCCAGGCTTTTGTGGTTAGACCTGCAATATTCAAAAGCCTCCTCCCATGACTTATTTGTCTCTATCAAGAGAACACTCCTATAACAACTAAAAAGGGAAGAACAGTAACCATCATTCCATATTTGTTGCATATGATCACAGTTCTGTGTTCCATCATCATAGGACTGATTAGGGTTCCAGTCAAAAAAAGAACATGGTTCAGCATTAGACCACAGCCAGAGATTTTGCGGTGCTTCGCTTCTCCGTAGCCTGAGCCATGAATTAGTGACTCGAATCCAGCGAAAAGTTGTAAAAAGCATCTTCTTTTCCTCATCATTCATGACCGTAGCATCGCCGCTGTAGTTTTCCATGCAGTGATGCTCAGTATCAGCCCAGTTCTTTTCCAAGGAGCAGTAAAAATGCTGTTTGGTCAGATTTAGAGCCATTCCAGACTGGAGTGCAAGAAGAAAAAGGAATATGGAAGAACTCATCTCTGCTGCGTGGTGTCTGTCACCTCTGTGCATCCCTGTCCGTTCCCCACACAGCACACAGGGCTCATATTTGCATGACAGTTCTCATTTCCATACAAAGCTACTCCTTTGTAAGGAACAACCCACTGATGTAAGACACTGACATTTTATATCAGTTCAGTAAAAACACAAATGACCTAATGTTCCATCTAAACTAAGTTGTAAGGTCATTATTAATGCAATACAGACATAAATCCCCATTAGCATGGAAGCATGCTCTTTACAAGTTCCATCAGGCAGAGCACAGAGGACACACCATCTCACCAGACTACAAGGAGTTATAGTGATTTTTTTCTTAGCATGAAGCAGCATTTACTGTAAGCCGCTGTATTTTGTTCTTTCCTAAGTGACAGTGTTTCCTGGTTTGGAGTGTGTATCAAACTCTTAATGCTGTACTAGAGTCACTATTCGTAGCTTTTTGAACATGTTTTGATGATCAGAAGCACTGCAGCCATCTCTTGTGCTCTTGGAGCATTGTGTTGCTGGTTTGTTCGATCTTGGATGACGTCTCTAATTTGCGCTCAAGCTTTTGTGTCCATTTTGAGTGTTATCATCATTATTTCAAGTGTGGTATTTTCCTGTCTCACAGAGCTGGGTGTGTTTTGTTTTTGGAGTTGCTAAACACATGCATATGGACACACAGAGGGAGACACACACACACACACACACACACACACACACACACATACACACATACACACACATACACACACATACACACACACACACACACGCGCGCACACCTGCTAATGTTGTGTTTCTAGGGACTTTTCATTTACATAATGATTACCCTAGCTTATTGTTTCTGTCTCTCCAAGTAGCTTTGACCTCAGTAAACAAAAGGAAAACTTTGATATTCAAAGTTGCAGGCTTTGCTAATATGCAAGTAAGTTGTGGAGACTGGCAAAATGTCCTCACAAGGTCAAAAAATACCTGGTGCTCCTATCCTTCTGCTGACATATCATCCTTACTAAGAATATAAATACATAAATACTCCTTTTATCAGACAAGTATATCGTGCCTTTACTGTGCAGTGACACACTGCCCCAACTGCTGCAGTGATGACCCAGGGAGCCAATCCAGACCTCAACCCCATAGAACATTTGTGGAGGGAGTTGAAAGTCCGTGTTGCCCCAAAACATCACTGCTCTAGAGGAGATCTGCATGGAGGAATGGGCCAAAATACCAGCTACAGTGTGTGCCAACCTGGTGAAGACTTACAGGAAACGTTTGACCTCTGTCATTGCCAACAAAAGTTATGTTACAAAGTATTGAGTTGAACTTTTATTGACCAAATACTTATTTTCCACCATAATTTACAATTCAATTCTTTAAAAATCCTACAATGTGATTTCCTGGATTTTTTTTCTCACTTTGTCTCTCATAGTTGAAGTGTACCTATGATGAAAATTACAGACCTCTCTCATCTTTCTAAGTAGGAGAACTTGCACAATCAGTGGCTGACTTAATACTTTTGTGCCCCACTGTATTTGCTTAGTTAAATACAGGTGGTGACCTTTTTGGCCAGGCAGTGTACGTGTATATACGTAATCCTAGAACTACAAAGTGCAATGACCACTAAAACTTAAATAAAAACATAAGCAGAATATAAAATAAAAAACAAAGAATGTCTACGACTTGCACAGTTGTGTATACTTTTACCTGCATGTCAGTAGGGGTATACATACACTTTTACATCTTTGTAGGTTCTTTCAGAAACATTTCCTGCAGTCAAAACATGTTTGACAAATGTAAACAGGTAATAATGTAATAATCCATGACCTCAGCAATGCCCTCATTCACTTACTTTCTATACCTGCTTAATTCAATTCAGGGTTGTGGGGTAGGGGCAGGGGATGAGTTTGAAAAAAAGATCAAACTGAAGACCACCCTTGAGTGCAGAATAACTATGCCACCCAAGATCAAACACTGTAGCATGCTCTGCCATATTGGGTGAAAGGTAGGACAACTCTAAAGGCCTGTGACTGAAAGGGGCCCTAAATAGGTGCAACCCCAAATCAGAAAAATTTGGGGCGGCATGGAAAATGCAAATGTAAGCACTGTCCCTTACATTTCCTTTGGCTTTTATTTAATTGCAGTATGACAGTATGAACCTAAGATATTTCACAAGCATTACTGCATTTTAGGCCTGGAACACATACCAAAAAAGCTGGGACAGGGGCAAATTAGGGCTAGTAATTAAAATCTGTCCACCAGCTGCATTTGGCCTTGAAGTCGGACTTTGGACACCCCTGGCATACGCTTTGGAGCATATAAAATTTTGTTTAATTTTTCCATATGTTTTTAAGCAAATATGTCATGTTTATGGTTATTCCACGCAGAGCATTAGCTTCTGGAATTGTCCCAATCCATGTCCTATTCATTAACAAGTGCACTCTTTTGTGCCAGTGTCAGTCCAAAGCCCAGATAAGTGCATTGGAAAGGGTATCTGGCATGATAATTTTGCCAAATCAAATATGCAGACCATATTGGGGTTGCGACTCAGGAACAGCTGAAGTTGCAGAGGATAGGCTGAGACGGTTACGGATGAAGAAATATATCGCAATTGTGACTTTATATCTTGCAATTGCTACTCACAATTGCAAAATTTTAAGATTTTGCAAGTTATTACGTCAGAACTGTGAGACATTAAGTTGCAACTGTAATATATTAAGTTGGAATTCTGAGCTATTATGTTGCAATTGCAAGATATTGACACAGAATTAAGCCACAGTTGTTAGAAATTAAGTCAGAATTACAAGATATTAAGTCATATTTGTGAGCTATTAAGTCGCAGTTCGGGGATATTAAATCAGAATTGCGAGAGATTAGCCTAATTCAGAACTGCGAGTTATGAAGTCAGAATTGTGAGATATTAAGTCAGAATGGCAAGACATTAAGTCATTAAAGAGGTAGCTGCAAAGCGAGATAGTAAGTCAGCATTACAAGTTATTAAGTTATTAAGAGATGTGAAGTCAGAACTGAGTTATGAAGTCGCACTTGAGAGAAATTAAGTCAGAATTGTGAGTAAAGAAGTTGCAACATTGCGAGTTATGAAGTTGCAATATTAAGTCAGTTAGTACTGCATACCATTTATTTTGTCCAGTGCTTTATTATTTCATACATAGTTTGGTTTTGAGCAGATATTAACAGTAAGCCGTTAATAGAGAATAAGGTGTAGATTGAAATTTCTGACAACCTTTAGACTGCGTTCTGCTTAACCTCGTGCTACGCATGCGCGACATATTAACGCACGCGCACAGAGAAAGACACCTTCCCGTCCCCTCTAACATTCAGGAATCGGTGAGTAGCTAGGCAGGTTAAACGATGTTTTCTGCCGTTGTCCGGGCTTCAGCCGCTGGTGTCAGGAGTTTATCCCGGTTCCGTCCAAGTTACACAGGTGAGTGTAGGTTTTGATTTTTTTTTATTCGTTTTTCAACTATATTCAGCCGCTTAATCCATGGTTTGAATTCGAATGAAGTCTAGTTAAGGGCTGAAGTGCAAATCGACGTTACTGTGTATGTAGTGCACTAGGTAGAAAGGAAGAGTCATTATTTTACTGCCTACGTAGGCATAGGGAATAGGGATTGTGGGGCGATTTGGAATTGGACCAACCTCGAATTTTGTGATTAGCGCTACGTTTGAGTACGGTTTTTTGGGGTGAAACATTTTGAATGACTTGAAAAGTTGAATGAAAAATTGCTACAAAATATTGGTATTAACCTGAATATGAATCCAAAATATACGATTACCGTTTAATGTTAGCTAGCTAGCCTGCTAGCTAACAGTGCGATTGCCCTTGTAATGACCCAGCAACGGTTAAAATCAGTCTGTATATCGTGACCTTATCCCAGTTCCCTTTCAAACATGGCTCTCTCCTTTTAAATACATAGAGTATAAAGTCTACTATTAATATAGTGTATATATACCGGTAACATTAAAACCACTGAGAGGTAAACTGAGTAACATCGATTATCTTGTTACAATGGCACCTGTCAAGCGAGTGAACAGTCAGTTCTTGAAATCTGATGTTCTGGAAGCATGGAAAATGGGCAACTGAAAACATCTGAGTGTCTTTGACAAAGTCCAAATTGTGATGGCTACACGAGAATATGTCAGAATAGGTCAGAATATGTCCTAAAGGGAAGTTCTTATGTGTTCCTGGTATGCAATGATTATTATCTGTCGAAAGTTGTCCAGTGAGGGCCACCTGTGAACTGGTGTCAGGGTGATACCTGCCCAAGGATCATTGACCCTTCATAGGGAGGGAAGACTGGCCCATCTGCTCCAATCCCACAGAAGAGCTACTGTAGCACAAACTACTGAAAAAGTTAGTTAGCTATGGTAGAAAGGCACACAGTGTATGGGGCTGTGCATCCATGCCTACCTCTGAAAGGGCATGTGAGTGTCAGCGCTTGACCATGGAGCAGTTGAGTTGTGTGGTAATGTATATAGTTGTCCAGAGACATTAGACAAGTGATCTGAAGTCGCTGTTTGTGAGGTATGATGCGTCATTCAAAAAACATATAAAAATGTTAATAATCCTGTGCCAGCAGGGCGTGGTAAAGCACTGGCTGCAGGGGCGGGAGATGCGTGATTAACGTGCCTAGGTAACTCCTTGTATCTGTGATCGAGAAGAAGCAGACCAGGAAAAGGATTGGGGAAGGGAATGGGAAAAGCCATTGTATAAATCCTATGTAAGCACAGGGAATGTGGAGAGACTTGGAATTTTTTTTTAATTAGTGCAAGTGCATATCAATTCACTTTATCTATCTAGATTCAAAGTAGCTTTATCTGTCCAGCTGTCTGTGTGTACACACTACATGCACAAAGACAGAGACCGCACACACCACACATTTACATAACAGTTGGCTGATGGCCCCCTAATGGTTTTGAAGGAGATGTGTCTTCAGAATTGAGAAAAGTCAGTCAAGCTAGTTTTATGGAGGGTGGAGGTAGAGGAACCATGTAGTACATGAAATTCCTGTTTTCTGGAATTAAATAATGTAATGTAATCTTATTATTGAGTCCCAAAATCTAGCCTCATTGTTCTGCTAACCTGTCAGTATGCTTGGTGTGACATTGGGTGAAACATTAAAAGGCAGAAGCTGAATTTTTGAAGCTGCTGAGACCTGTCACCTTTAATATCATCTAACAGTTTGAGTGTTTTTCCAGCCCCCTTGGCCTCACGATGCTACTCCCATGCCAAAGCAGAGACAGATGAGGAGTTTGATGCTCGCTGGGTGACTTACTTCAGCAAGCCCAACATTGACGCCTGGGAACTTAGAAAAGGTAAAATAATAATAAGCCAGTCCAGTTCATTTGTTCGTATGAAATGATTGGATATGCAGCGAAATTTAGGCTGAAGATTTGGAATTAAGAGATTAAAACACAAAATGTAACATTTGATAAATATCAAGTGCACAAGCATTGTATGCTTTTATCGTGCTTTTCATTTTTTCCCCCTCTCCTGTTCCTTTTCAGGTGTGAACACACTGATCGGTTATGACCTGGTCCCTGAGCCTAAGATCCTCGACTCGGCTCTGAGAGCCTGCAGGAGGTTGAATGACCTGGCCAGCGCAATCCGCATTCTAGAGGCCGTCAAGGTAATTATACACATTATAAATCAGTCTTTTTTAAAAAGGTGACATAATACACCACTTATCCACAAGATGCCACAGGTCCCTGGTGTCTTAATGAAATGTGTGACCCGAGGATTGGTCAATGGAGTACTCTTCTTGCCCTGTTGTGGCGTGGCATAAGGTTTTCGAAACAATGCCATGACTACATATTCTCGCTCACCTTAAACTGAAGGTCCTGGTGTGACCACAATTATTTGAAGCCTCTTCTTTTATTGTCTTCACAGGACAAATCTGGACCGCATAAAGAGATCTATCCATATGTGATCCAGGAGCTTCGCCCCACTCTGGCAGAGCTGGGCATCTCCACTCCTGAGGAGCTGGGCATTGATAAAGCCTAAACACCTGCAGGAAGAGTGAGTGTTCATGCAGAGATGTTTCCTGATGTTAAAACGCTGCTGTCTTGAATGTGTTGGACTTGAATGCCCAGCTGCTAAAGTTCTGACTTTCAAAAGATTACATGAAGGACGATTTATGAAGGCTGAAGCATTAAGATTATCCTTTAACATGACTAAAGGGACCAGGCCAACCCCTGAAAAAAACCCATAGCATTGTCCCTCCTCCACCAAACGTTACAGTTGGCACAGTGCAGTCAGGCAGGTACCCCGCTCCTGGTATTCACCAAGCAGCCAGATAGAGAAGCATGATTTGTCACACCACATAACACGTTTCCACCGCTCCAGAGTCCAGTGGTGGTGTGCTTTACACCACTCCGTTTGACACATGGCATTGTGCTTGGTGTCGTAAGGCTTACATGAAGCTGCTCGGCCATGGAAACCCATGCCATGAAGCTCCTGCGGCACAGTTTTTGTGCTGATGGTAAAGACGACTGAAATAAATTTTAGCCATACAATTATGTTTTCCTAATATAACCCTTTTTCCATTTTAGGTGTCCTGGTTCCGCCCGACAAGGTTGTTCACTGCACTCGGTCTCTGCCTTGTGTGTATTTTCCAATGTTCATAAAGTCATGTCATGTAAAAATTATTAATAAACTGCAATAACTGATTTGATTGGTGTGCCATTTTCTTTGAAGAAGCTTTCTAAAATAAATTAAGGTACACTGGCCCGCTACCTGGATTGCCATTGCTGAAAAGTTAACATCTGACCAGTCATTATGGCAGACTTCTACATCGCTGCCCTTCCTAAAAATCCCGAAGTGACTCTGTGTATCGGCCTAAATAATGCCGATATGCCTAATTTTACCATAAGACTTCGTTTTACTAGTTAATTTG
The DNA here is from genome assembly GCA_025084515.1 of Ancistrus triradiatus. Classification (NCBI taxonomy): domain Eukaryota; kingdom Metazoa; phylum Chordata; class Actinopteri; order Siluriformes; family Loricariidae; genus Ancistrus; species Ancistrus triradiatus. Next base: position 46,504 of record JAJAGP010001888.1, on the reverse strand, counting down.
TTTAATTCTTACGTTTATCATCTAAGCCACCCAAGGAGGACAGGTCCCTTTTTGAGTCTTGGTTCTTCCAAGGTTTCTTCCTCAATGTTTAGGGAGTTTTTACTTGCCACTGTCACAGGCACTTGTTTTTTAAAGAAGTTCTGATTTATTGATGAGGTTTGGACTCGAGTAAGAACTTTAAGACTTTAATGAGTATTAATTGCGTATGTCTCAATACTTAGTGCTGTCCATGCTGCCTGTGCCCTATATGGAGGTTCCCTATGTAAAGAGCTTTCTAATCACCATGGAATCTTAAGACAGGTTAGAGAGACAGGTACGTTCATGCCCCGTGCCCCAAACTTGTTGTTTTTATTGGATATTTTATCGGTTAATTATTTATTTTGGTGGAACAATAATCTACAGGGAATTTTGATGAGCTCTCATCCTTTTTTTATTTTAACAAAAGGTAAAGACAAATTACATTCTTAGATAACATTCAAACAACTAAAAAAAATAAAAAGAAAGTACATCATTATTAGGTTCCAGTGCATGTGTGCGTATGGAGGTGTGGCGGGTATTCGTGGAAGGGGATGGGATATTTAAGCGGGCTAAGTGATATATGCACTTCTTCTGGAAGTGTATTTAGTGGATTACCGTCGTTCGAAGTTAATGAGTGTTGACCATTTTGTGCTGACATCGTTGGGTTTGTTTTTGGTGGTAGTTAAGAGATATTCCAAGGATATACAGCGGTGCTTGAATGTTTGTGAACCCCTTAGAAGTTTATACATTTCTACATAAATATGGCCTAAAACATCATCAGATTTTCACACTAGTCCTAAAAGTAGATAAAGAGAACCCAGTTAAATAATTGAGACAAAATATTATACTTGGGCATTTATTTATTGAGAAAAAATATCCATTATTACATATTAGTGAGTGACAAAAGTATGTGAACCTTTGCTTTCAGAATCTGGTGCAGCAATAACTGCATCTAAACGTTTCCTGTAACTGTTGATCAGTCCTGCACACTGGCTTGGAGGAATTTTAGCCCATTCCTCTGTACAGAACAGCTTCAGCTCTGGGATGTTGGTGGGTTTCCGCACATTAGCTGCTCGCTTCAGGTCCTTCCACAACATTTCCATTGGATTAAGTTCAGGACTTTGACTTGACCATTCCAAAACGAACTTTATTCTTCTTTAACCGTTCTTTAATAGAACGACTTGTGTGCTTAGGGTCGTTGTCTTGCTGCATGACCCACCTTCTCTTGAGATTCAGTTCATGGACAGATGTCCTGACATTTTCCTTTAGAATTCTCTGATATAATTCAGAATTCATTGTTCCATCAATGATGGCAAGCCATCCTGGCCCAGATGCAGCAAAACAGGCCCAAACCATGATACTACCACCACCATGTTTTAGATTGGAATAAGGTTCTTATGCTGGAATGCAGTGTTTTCCTTTCTCCAAACATAACTTTTAAACCAGAAAGTTCTGTTTCGGTCTCAACCATCCACAAAACATTCTTCCAATAGCCTTCTGGCTCGTCCACGTGATCTTTAGGAAACTCGCACAAAGCCTTGCACATCCTGAGCCTTAAATGTCCTTTAAAACTACAGTGGTGCTTGAAACCCTTTAAAATGTTCTGTATTCCTGCATAAAAATGACCCAAAACAACATGGGTTTTTCCCCAGAAGTCCTAAAACTTGAAATACCCAGTCTAAGAGGCAAAAACTGAGAATGAAGTATCAATACCACCTCATTTTACAGTCCCTCAGATTTCAGTTGATAATTTAAAGACATGGAATTTAGTTAACACTAGAAGCACTAGCAGTGTTAATTTAATGCTCTATTACCATTCATTTCAGAAGAAGTTCCCATGCACCATTTGCTAAGCTGTTCATGCCTATAAGGCACGTAATATGAGGGTTAATGTTCTAGCATCCCCATGAATTTGCTCTTGTGTGTCCTGTTGGGGGATTTTTTAAATGTACTTAATATTTATATAATAGAATTGCCTATATGACTACATGAGACCTTGTAACTGCATTTTTATTTTTGCAACTATTATAAGTTTCCAATAGTCATTTCACTCTTGAAACTGTGTTGACAGTTGCATCTTTTTATTGGAAGTTTCTGCACAAAGCTGTAATATTTACTCTCGGTTTCTCTAATGAAGATTAAAAGTGCAGACAGCCTATTCTTCAACAAAATCAGCACAGTGGCTGGTGTTTCATATAGACCAAAATGTCTTCTCTTTTAGCTTGTAATCAAGATCTGCACACTGACAGAAGACTTTGTTGAAGGCAGGGTAGATGTTAGGCATTCTGCACTGGCATGCTCCAGTTCTAACAGGACATAAAATATTCGAAATATTAGCCGATGAAACCAAGTCATCTAAATGAATAATAAACTGGAAGCAGGAACATTTGACTTACATCAGCAAAGGCGATCCTGGTAACGGAGACATCTCCATCGATTTGAATTGTTGTCACTTTCTCAAAAGGAACACGGTGGATGTATGTGCAGTGCTTCTGGCCATTCACACTGACCTAGAGGAGGAAGGTGCAATTGATATGTATATTCAAAAGCAAAATGGTTATGTTGTTCAAATTAAAAGCCGCAATTTAAGAACGTACCTCATAGCCATGTGATCTGATGGCGATGAATATATTAAAGCATGCTCCACTAGCGTAGGGTTTGTCAGTGGCAGATTCCTCTTTCTCCCAGCTGCCACTTTTGAAGCTGTTCAGAGCGGTATAACGCCCAACACGGGGGTTGTAGTGAAAAGCAATGTCATCACCGACAGATGGCCCCACACGGAAATTGATATCAAAGCTGTGGAAAAAAAGTATGTTTCCTTGGTTCAAACAACAGTCATGTATGCATCTTAAACCGCATGGTAAGAATCACAGGGGGTTCGGAGACTATCCCAGAGAGCACAGGGCGCAGATGGTGGTGGGCTAACGAACTGGCGCTCGTATATCACAACAACCCACAGCCTCAGAGACCTGACTTACAATGCTGGCGGTGCCATCTGGCCGTGTATGGCATCGCATGCAGACACAACTGGCTGTGAGGGACAGGAGGCCTGTCAGGGGTTCATCCACCAGTATTGAAACAGCAACCCCTATACTGGGGTGTTGGACTGGCATCCCGTCAGTCTGTACCCTGTGTTCTCTTGGAATAGGTGCTAGAGCCCTCCTGAAGGTGACCAAGTACAAATATCTGTATGTTATCTGCTTTTATGGTTCATTATCACATAGCTGCTCTGCTTATACTGTAGATTGTTTATTTATTTGAAATATTCACTTTTAAGGATGATATGAGGGCATACCGATTGGCATCTGCAGGAATGACCACTTGAAAGAATACAGCCATGTCCTGTTTTATTGGCACAGGGATCTTGCCCTGATAGGGAAGTGTCTAGGAGCATAAGGAAATGTGTCATGTGAGAAGAGATCATTTCAGAGTTTGCCGGCTACATATATATGTGTCTCTTCAGTACAATTGGGAGAATCTAACAAAGAGCTCCAGCCCATTTATTTTGTACAAGCTCCACAGACACTCCTTATGTTATTATTAGTTGATTGACCCACAATAGGTATCCATAATGACAAACAAAGAAAAAAATGGAATAAAAAAAGTATTAGTCTTTTCTTTTGGATTTTTTGTTGTTTTTATTTTAGTAAGTGTAGTACTGTTTACTCACAGGGTTGCTGATTGGATTAGAGACCTCTGGTGGGATGGGTAGCACACTCACTCCATTTTTCATTATTTTCGTATAGCATGAAGAACTACTCCAGTTCTAGTAGTGAAAATATGAACTATTATTAAGTGACATTAACAATGGCCAAAGATCTAAAAATAAAAGCAGAACATGCAAAAATATCATACTTTCAAGAAACCACAAATGTTAAGGCAAAGGTCTCCGCGGATGTGAAATGTCTGACCAGTGGCTGTGGGATAGCGGTGCTTGAACGTGGAGTGTCTTACGCCATCCACATAGACCTGCAGAATTGAATCCAATGTTAATATAGTTGTATATGAATATATATTTGGAAGAAGGACATTAAATGAATGAAATGAACATTAAAAACACACCTCAAAACCATCCGATGTCATGACAACAAACATAAAAAAGGCTGCTTCCTTGATGAAGGGCTTGTCAGACTCAATTTGCTCTTTCCCCCAGGCATTAAACATAAAGGTGTTGAGGCAGGTATTTTGACCAATACGGGGACTGAAGGAAAAATTGACGTCAGCCATATCATAAGTACTGGATTGCAAACGTACTGAAAATCTGAAGAAAAAAGTCAGTGTTACAATAATTGTGTACCGTTTTCTAAAATATTTCATTAATCTATACATGCTTCTATACAGAAAAAACCATGAGCTATAAGATTATGTATGTAAGATGCCAAGCCTATTTTTCATGCTTTTATATACTTGCACACATACTCTTTGGCATCTACAGGAATGGATCCTTGTAAGAATATAGCCATGTCACACTTTATCCCCCCAGGGATGTTGGACTTATAGGGAAGTGTCTGGAAGAGCAACAACAATATGCATAGCATGTGAGAAGAGATTATTAGACATAATGGTAAATTCAAGTTTAAAAAGTTCATATTCTCATTGACCAAAGAAATAAATAACTCACCAAGGAGTTGTTGGAACTTTGTGTGTGTGTGATGATGTATGTAATGGTTACAACATTAGAGCAAAAGGATAAGTTTTCTGAAAGGAGGCTCTAGTATCCTGTTAAGCTGCCTCTTGCCTGGATACAAGATGAGATATGGCAAGATGAGATATACCTAGATGACCAGTCAGGCCAAGGTAATGGCCAAGGACCTTCCTGTCAATGGCAGGACATGTAATGTGTAATGGACAAATTTCCTTCTGGAAATGGTCCAGGCAGAGAGTATAATGAAGGTGCCACCAGTGTCTGGATGGTGGACAACGAAACTGGGAGCTCATCGGTGGATCAAATCATCCTTTTTACTGGCGGTCTGTCTGGGTCGTCCAAATCCTGTTCGCCATATCTGCATGCCCTCATGGAACCACTGCTCCCAACACCTCCTAACAGCTAGGTCAGAATGGCGTAGATGGTGGGCAATTTGTCGAAACAACCCCCTCCCAAAGTCTGTCAACTGGGCAAAATGTCTTTGGGTGTGTCGTAGAGGCAGTCTAGCAGTCAACAATCTCTCAACAAGAGGTTCACTACCCAAAAGTAGCCTCTGAGAACTAATGGGGGAAGCACTTTTACGCCCTCTTGTGGCAAGACCCAGTGTCTAATCTGAGCACCAGTGCCAGTCTGATATGCTATTTTACTCACAGGGATGATGGCATACTGTGAAATCTCAGACATCATGGGCATCAAGCTTGAGGTAGAGCACCCCATTACTGTGATTTTCTGTTCGTCCAGGAAGAAGGATGAACTCTTCCAGTTCTGATAGGAAATTAAACAATTGAGGATATTGTACATAAAAAAGATGAAATCCAAATGCACTTAAGCCACAAATAGTGATAAACTGTAATCCTTACATCAATTAGGCCACTGATGGATAGGGAAACATCTCCACGAATGCCAAGAGTTGTGATTTTCTCAATAGGAACGCGGTGCTTGAACGAGCCAATTTTGACACTGTTCACATAGACCTAAAGAACAGGTTCAACTTTAGGCAGTTTCTTATTATTCTACTTTTACTTTCAAAAGGTTTCCATGGATAAATATGAAACACACCTCAAATCCTTCTGATTTGGCAACAACAAACATAATGAAGCCTGCTCCTGCGACAAAGGGCTTGTCAGAGACGGTTTCCTCGTTGTCCCAGGCACGATTTCTAAAGCTGTTGAAGGCTGTACACTGACCAATGCGAGGATTGATGTGAAAAGCAATGTCACTGTCATCTGCCTGACCAGTTTGCAAACTGATTTCAAAGCTGTAACGATAGAAGCCATGCAAACAATAAACAAATTATTCCAGCAAACAAAACAATGCAGAGAAAACATTGTTTTGTCTCGTCTAGTTTGAGTAGTTATGGCTGACGTTGAACTCCAAATCAGAAAAAAGTTGGGACAGTAAAAAAAATACTGCAAAAAAAAGAGTGTTGTTGCATTTGCCTTTACTTTTATTTCATTGCAAACAGTATGAACCCCAGATATGTCATGTTTTGTCTGGTCAACATTTAGTTTATCTTAATCTTTTATTGTATTTATTACCTGTTACTTATTGGATTGGTTATTGTGAAAGACACAATTTAAGTCTAAATTATTGTTATTATCATCAACTTAATTTCATTTGCTAATATACATCCATTCCTGCATTTACATTTACAGCATTTAGCAGACGCCCTTATCCAGAGCGACTTACATCGATACAGTCTTACAATCCAAGCAGTTGTGGGTTAAGGGTCTTGCTCAAGGACCCAACAGTGGCAGAGGTGGGATTTGAACCCTGGACCTTATGGTCCAGAGTCCGGTACCTTAACCGCTAGGCTACCACATTTCAGGCATGTGACATATTAAAAAGAAAAAATTCGGAGAGGGGCAGTTTGGGGCTAGTAGAGAGGTAAAAAAAAAAAATATATATATATATAGGTGATGTCAACAGGTTAATCCATATCCATGAAAGGCTGAGTCTTTGAGGTTGGCCACAAATGCATGAGATAATTATTGAAATGTTTCAGAACAATTTTCGTCAAAGAAATACTGGAAGGGATTTCCATATTTCTCCCTCTACACTGCATAATGGCATTAAACGTTTCAAATCTGGAATAATTTCAGTCCAAAAAGGATAAGGGTGCAAGCATAAGCTGATCGCCTGTGATTTCCGATCCCTCAGACAGCATTTCATCAAGAACCTCCATTAATAAATAGCTGATAGACCCACATGGGCAAGGGATTACTTTGGCAAACCTTCATCAAGCACTACAATACAGAGTTACATTCACTAATGACACATACTGTGCACAAAAAAAGCATTAAACAGGTCCATGCTGTCTGCAATGGAAATAAAAGTCACATTAAATGTAAGAAAAACTTTTTTTGCCCATGTTCCACACGGTCCTACCTTTTACTGATGTGGGATTATAGACTCTATTAGCTGATATAGAGGGCATACCTCTTGGCTTCTATAGAAATAGCTCCTTGGAAGTACACAGCCAGCTCAGGTTTTATTCCTCCAGGGATTGCCCCGACATAGGGAATTACCTGATGGATTTACAAATGATACGAATTCATCAGTTATCCCAACAATTTAAAATGAGGCTCACATTCCAAAACATGTCTGTGTTTAAAAAGTTATTTGAAATGAGACTCACAGGCTGGTAGAAGGGATTTGAAATCTCTGATGATGGCGGTAACAGGCTTTGACTCTTCTTGCCTGTGATTTTCGACTGGTCTGTGATAAAAGAAGATTTGCTCCAGTCCTGATGGGAAAATTAAGAAATCAGACAGGGTTAACAAGGTGTTCAGCTCCAATTTCTTTCTTTTTCTTTCACTCTCTCTCCTGTCTTTCAGCGTATCTCAGATCACATTTACAGGAATGCAATTCAATTTGCCATTCATTGTAGTGGAACCTAGCTGATATAGAACTGAAACTACTATACTTACCTCAATAAACCCATACATGGCAACAGAAACATCTCCATGAATGGCAATCATAGAAATTGCTTCTATCACTACGCGGTGCTTGAACATACAGCTCAGTTTGTCATTCACGTAGACCTACAGAGGCAAAGTAAAGTTGCTGTTGATTTTATAGAATTCCTCCATTATTACATTCATTTACATTATTATTTTAATACTGTTTCACATTATTTCAGTAGTCACCTCAAAGCCATCGGATTTGATGACAAAATACATGTTGAATGCTGCTCCCCGTGTGAAGGGCTGTACGGAAGCAGTTTCTTCCTTGTCCCAGGTGTTATTTCTGCTGCTGTTCAGGTATACGGACTTACCAAAGCAGGGGCGGAACTGAAAAGCGATGTCGAACGTATCACGGGTTCCCACCTGGAAATTTATCTCAAAACTACAAAGAAAAGCAAAAAAAATCTTACTCTGACCAAATCGGTTGTGTTAATGATTTAAGTGATTCCTCAATGTAATTATTTGGTAATTGTGTTACTCTAATAGGAACTCTGTACTAATATAAGGCAGAGCCTCCCATTGCTTCCAAAACAGCCTCAATTCTTAATGACATGGACTCCACAAGATGTAGTAAATTCATTTGAGATTCTGCCCTATTTGATGTGATTGCATCACACAATTCCTCAGGTGTTCTGTTGGATACAGATTGTGACTGGAAGGCCACTGAAGAACTCATTGTCATGTTCCTGAAACCAGTTTGAGACGACTTTTGCATTATCATGGTAGAAGTAGCTATTAGAAGATGGGTAGATGCCCATGGTGGGCAACAATATTCAAAGCAATGACTTACTGGTATTAACAGGCCCAAATTTCTCCAGGAAAACATTCCCTCTATAGTACACCACCTCCACCGGCCTGTAATCTTGACACAAGGCTGTCTGAATGCCATGAATTCACTCTGATGATCCAAAATACTGACCCTACCACCTGTGTGCCTCAGCAGAAATCGAGAGCCATTAGATCGATCTTTAACTGTCCAGTTTTGGTGAGTCTGTGCCCACAGCAGCCTCAGCTTTCTGTTCTTGGCCGATGGCCACAATGGTACAGAGTGGTTATCTGAGTCACCGGCTCAAACCAGTTTCATGTTGCATGAACGAGTAGTTGTCAAGATGTTCCTAATAAAGTGTTCCCTGTGTGTACTTCTATATCATTAGACTTTTCTGTATATGCTTGAAATGAAAAGTGAGAGCATACGCTTGAGCTTGTAGAGGAACAGTCCCTTGGAAGTATACAGCCATGTCTGTTTTGATTCTTCCAGGGATTTTAGCAATATATGGAAGTACCTGGGTGGAGCAAAAATAGTATGAAATATCCATTAAACAGAATTCATTAAATGGCAACTAAATTTACAACTAAAATTGTATGAGTTGCGCTATCATCTGTTTGACATATTTTGTGAAATTTTAATTTTGCTTTTAAAACTCACAGGCTGAAGGACCAGATGCGATAGCTCTGATGGAAGCGTCAGAACGCTTGAGAATGAGTGCCCCAGGCTCCCGAGCCCAGCGATGTTTAATTGGTCCGTACAGAAAGGGAATCTGCTCCAGTTCTAATGAAAAACATGGATATATGAATTGATTTTGAAATCATAATCAGTCCAGCACCATCTACAAATAAATGTAAATTACTCACATCAATAATGCAATACAGGGAATTGGAAACATCTCCACGAATGCTTACTGTAGAAACTTTCTCAATAGGAATGCGATGTTTGAACGTGCAGTATCGCACACTATTCACATAGACCTGCAAGACATTTGAAAATGTTGCTTACAAATCTTAGAGTCATTTTTTGCTACTTAAGCTAGGAAACCCACCTCATAACAATCCAGATTGACGACTACAAACATATAGAAGGCTGCTCCTTTAACAAAGGGTACGGTGTAGACAACTTCCTCTTTCTCCCAACCGCCATTTCTGAAGGTGTTCATAGATGTGACTTGACTAATGCGGGGTTTGAATTGAAAAGCAATGTCATCGCTGGCGGACTGGCCTGTTTGGAAATTTATTGTAAAGCTGTGACAAAGAAAATAGTAATAAATTAGATTTCATTTCCACCTCTATTTGATTTGCACTGCAACACAAACCGCAGTTATATGTCCTTGATCACAGAATTGAGTGTTTTCTAAATCCTAATTGACTGGTCATGAGTTTATCGGGGGAAGTCTTGATTGATTTTTACACATCCCCGCGGTTGCACTCGAATGGCAGTTTTAGCAAACTCTCTAGTGGCTTGTTTTCTCTAGGAACCCGGGTGTATGTGTCACACCCAACGTATTAAAACTGGGGCGGGAAAGAGTAATTAAAATTATTAGGGCAGCACTTAGTTGGGTGAAAAAAATTTGTCCTCTGGCTGGGGATAGCGGACTCTAGCTCTGGTAGTGAACTTTGTTAATAAAAATGAAATTGAGAAACTATTTTTCCTGCTGCCAAACACCAGGCTGTCCTAAAAATTCCGTCATTCAGGTTATTAAACAGGAATGCAGCTACCGGCAAGCAGATTTGGTTGTACCAGTCTATAATTGAGTAGTGTATTTAGGACCTGCTACTGCAGTACCATTGTATCATTGCCTTGATAGTGACCTCTTACATTTACATTTACAGCATTTGGCAGATGCCCTTATCCAGAGCGACTTACAATTGGTACAGTCTTACAATCCAAGCAATTGTGGGTTAAGGGTCTTGCTCAAGGACCCAACAGTGGCAGCTTGGCAGAGGTGGGATTTGAACCCTGGACCTTCTGGTCCATAGTCCAGTACCTCCGCTAGGCTACCACAGTCCCTCCACAGTCTAACCTCTTGTTAGTGAATGGATGTAAACTAGATTACATGTCACTCCAAAACAATTGCTGCTGTAAGACAGTTTGTTCAAATAACTATGTCTTTCATTTTATGCCAGTTTCATAATGCAGACCTTTATGGGTAATGGTTTTTTATTTTTGTATGGGGGTTTACCTCTAGAACCCCCTAGTCAAAGCCTAGCCCGCCTATTCATAAATCTCTAGTGATGCCCTACACAATACTGTACCTACATTAGTCATTTATGTCTTTGTTTGGAGTATTTTTCACAACATACCCAATGGAATATGAAGGAAGGACTCCCTGAAGGTATACAGCCACATCTGGTTTCATGTCAAAGTTGATGTCTCGTGCATAACATAATGCCTGGAGAACATAAATAAGTTTATATATTTCTATATAAAATAGATTTATAGATAGATAGATAGATAGATAGATATAGATATATCTGCAGTTTTACTCACAGGCTGAATGACTGGTTGTGAAACCTTCAAAGGGATTGGTAATGCTTTTGGGAATGAGGTTGTGCCACTTGATGGGATCACGATTGAGACTGCGTTGGACCAGTTCTGAAAATATCTTCAGTCAAACAGCTTGACCCATAAAAACATGTTATACATCTGCACAAAAGAGCAGTTTTACTTACCGGAATAAGACAAGCCAAATTAATAGACACATCTCCGCAAAAGCTAAGGAAGGCAACATCCCCATAAGGAAGGCGGTGTTTGAAGGTGTATTGCGTATAGCCATTTGCAATTACCTACAAAAGATTTAGAATCATGCATCATTGTCCTGTATAGTCATTTTTAAGTCCACTACATAGCTTCAGATACATACCTCATAGCCGTCTTTAGTGATGACCACATGCATTATGAAAGATCCTCCCCTGATGAAGGGATGGGCAGGGAGAGTTTCCTCTTTGTCCCATTTACCATTTGTGAAGCTGTTGAGGGTGATATTTTGACCAATACGTGGTTTGTAATTAAATGCAATGTTGCTGCGATCCATGAAATTTATCTCAAAGCTGTGAAGAAAAAATAATAGTCGTATAACAATGTATATCCAGTTGATATCTTGAATGCAGCATTTTATTGTTGATATTCAGTTTTTTAATATAGGCTTTGTTTCTAGATTTGTATTTTAAGATTTAGCTGAGAGCACACCTGTTGGCATTTGCAGGAATAACTCCTTGGATGTGTATAGCCATACCAGGTCTTATCCCTCCGAGCTCACCTTTAAAGGGAAGTAGCTGGGGAAGAACAATAGATATTAGCTTTGGTTGATGATTTAACTACCTTTAGCTTATATCTGCTTAACTTACAGGCTGGATGAACGCACATAAAACATCTGGAAGAACTGGTAAGAGGCTTGTGAATATTGTTCCGACGTCACTGATTTTTGGATGTTCTGTAAAGATGGATGATCTCTTCCAGCTCTGAAAAATATCAAGAATAACACTGAGTGAAACAGGCTCACAAGTAGTCAGCTGGCAATCGGTTCGAGAAATGTCTTTACTTACGTCAATAAAACCAAAGAAATTGATAGAAACATCTCCTGAGATGTTAAGAGTATTAACTCTCTCAAAAGGAATGTAGTGCTTTAAAGTGTTGTATCGGAGGCCGTTCAAGAAGACCTGCAAAAGATTTATACAACTGCTGTTATTGGGGTTGTAGTACTCGAGAGTGGTCTTGACCTCATTTGGACTCTGTCTTGTTTTGATCTCAAGGTAAGGTGGACTTAAATTGTTGTCAAGACCAGCCGAGACCAATGCATCTGTCTGAGGGAACGTTAGTTATAAACTCTTTTTCTATAGGTACTGAATATCAACAATACAAACTAAATCAATTCCTCATTTCTCTACATGCCTAAATAAAATCTGCATTCTGATTGGAGAACAGTGAAAAACAAGTTCCTGCTCTTCTCATTTAGTCGCCAATCAATGAATAGTCTGAAGTTCAGATTGCAAGTTTGGATAGAATGGATGTTGTTGGCTATATATTTTTCCATTTTCTTGTATGAGAAGGAAAAAAAAAATAAAAATCTCAGTCTCGTCTCGGTCACTATGGCTTGACTTGACTTGGACTCGACTACTAAAAGTCTTGGTCTTGACTTGGACTGTATGTGTCCTGGTCTTGAATACAACACTACTTGTTATTAAAGCAATAAGGCACGAGAGGGGGTGCATTATTGTGAATATATCACAGGAAAGAGGCGTTGTTAACGCCTCTTTCCTGTGATATATTCACAATAATGCACCCCCTCGAGTGCCTTATTGCTTTTATACCACAGTTCCGTTATCGTGTATCATTTATTGTTAGATTTTAAGATAAAAAAGACAGAAAAAACGATTTTAAAAAACGTTTATCACCCTTCCGCGAGGTAAAATAGTTCCATTCTATCGTTACCTCGCGGCATTCAAGTCTAGGAACAGAATTACCCATAACTGTTTATTATGCAGACAATAAACACAAATATATCGATTGGTAAGTTTTAATTTATTAAATAGAAAGTTTATTTACATTCAATAAAATGGGTCGGGTTTACAAGGCAAGCTGTTACTAAGATCCACTATTCTATTGACTGAAGCAAATCGGAGTGAGATCCCGGTGTTCTAACCAAAGTCTAGGATCCCGTTTGATTAGTGATTATAAATTTGTATGATGAAGCTCTTAATGTTAATCTTATCAGTCAGAAATGTAACAGCAGAGTTACAGAGCATCAGCAGCTTCTCTGGGTTAGAGCTGGACTTACAGATAACAAACCTGTCAGATCAATGAACGCCCGGTTAGCAGTGCATGGTGTATTAATGAAAGATGCAGAGTTTAAGTCCAGCAAACGACGTATTTATGAGGGATGAAGCTGATTCAGGTCATTTTTGTTGATGGGACCAAAACTGATCTTCAGTCTCATTGCTCTTCAGTCGATCTGGGAATCCATTAAGGCGCGGGAGACGATTGATTTAAAGTTCTGACTTCGTTTCGCTTTTCCAGCGCTTCCAAATCCTAAAGGTGATAAACCTTTGGCTCAGGTTGGTCATTAATAGCTTCATCTTTCAAATTCATATCGTTTTCAAAACCAATAGATTTTATAAAGTAATAACTTTCATTTCGGCAGTGTTTTACTCATTATAGCTTGGCTGCTTTTTCTGGCGGGCGTCATTGCCAGGTTACGTGTGTGCCGCGGATTAATACTTATAGAGCGTCGGTCACAGTGCCGTTATGGTCAGTAATGTCACGGCGGAAGACGTCTCTCAGATTGCGGGTCGGAACTAACTGTGGTATAATGTTTAATATAATAGTTTAAACCAAAACCAACTGTGTATGAATTCAATTAAAAAACACACCTCATAGTCCCCTGAATTGATGGCAACCAACAGACTGAAAGCTGCTCCCTTTGTGGGAGTTCTAGAAGAGCGTGACCTCTCTTCCCAAGTACGATCTTTTAAGGTGCGCAGGCTCGAATATTGATCAGCCACGAAATTAATACAAAAAGGGACATCATCAGTATCATTCTGTCCTGTCTGCAAATTTATTCCAAACCTATAATGAATAAAGGTAAAAAGAAGTGCTGAGCATGTAAAAAAATGTGCAATTACACACTATTAGTGGTGTTTTAATGGTTAGAAACAATTTCTATGCTGCTGTAAATAGAGAAATTCAAGCTTACTGGGAGGCATTTGCAGAAACAGTCCCATCGATATACAGAGCCATTCCCACTCTTAGCCCTCCAGAGAGTGGTCCAACATACGGAATTTTCTGTAGAACAAAAAACACCCTTCAATAATTTAAGGCCAAAGAAATAAATTAGAGTCTGATTTGAATATGCTGTGCTTTATCCTGGCGGAATGTCAGACATCATGTTGTGATGGTTGCATTTTCTGTCTGACTCACAGGTTGAATGACTGGATTGGAAATTTCTGTTGGGACTGGTAACACCTTTGAGAACGAGTTTCCCACTGCTTCGATCTTTTGTTGGGTGGTAAAGAAAGGTGATTTGCTCCAGTTCTAATGGGAAAATAAAACCGAAATATGAGTTGATTTGAGTAAACATTCGATCAAAATGAAATGCCATCTACCTGATCTGTAAATCACGAAAATGTTAATTGTTCACCTCAATGAAACCATAAAACTGGATTGACACATCTCCCCAAATGCTGAGTGTGGTAACTTTGTCCATAGGCAGCCGGTGCTTGAACAAGCACTGCTTCATGCTGTTTACATAGACCTGCAAAAGTGTTATCCATTTGTTTGTGTATCATATATAATCGGTTTATTTAAAATAATGACTGAGTAATTTATTGAAGATACGCACCTCATAGCCCTCTGAATTGATGACAACAAACAAAATGAAGGTAGCCCCTTTAATAAAGGGGGTACTGTAGACCAGTTCCTCTTTCTGCCAGGTGTCAGTTTTGAATGTGTTCAGGTTCAAGCACAGATCAAGCCGGGCGTGGAAGCGAAACGCGACATCATCTGTAACATTCGGCCCCATTTGGAAACTAATTGCAAACCTGTGATGAAAAATAAAGTTGAATGAAAAGAGAAGACTTGATCCTGCAACTGATTAAAAGCTGAACACAATGGTATTATTTGTTAATATTTCTGTAGCTCTAGCACTTAGATTAGATTCTGCTTTAAACCAAGAACGTCAGCATACTGAGAGGCCTCTGCAGGAACAGTTCCTCGGGCATACAGAGCCATTCCTGGTTTTATTCCCCCTGGTATTGGTCCCACATAGGGTATTTTCTGTAGCACAAAGAACAAATATTACATTTATGATGTTGGGGTGAAAACCAATAACTCAATTAAACAAATATGACTTGCGTTTACAGAACCCTGCAATGGACTGGTGTGCTGTCCAAAGTATACTTCTGCCTTACTGATTCCAAGCTAGGCTCCAGACCCTCCCCACAACCCTGATCAGGATGAAGAGGGCTAAACACAGGACCCTAACTTACTACACCACAGGGACAGCATGCTGTTGACCCACCAGGAGATGGTGGACAGCCTTCCCTCCCTCAGACACATGCCTGCATGTGATGCCCAGCCTGGCCAAAAGGCACCAGTGAGACGTGAACCTTGGGCTTGCATCCTAGTCCATTGTGCCATCCAAGCACCATCCTAATATAATTCATCTATGTTACTGGAGGATCTGTTTAATAAAGTTCTACCACATGTGCAGTTTAAACTTACAGGCAGAAATCACTGGATTTGAAAACCTCAGAAATCCCTGGTAACAACTCTTGACAGTGCGCCCAATGTGGGCCAGGTTCAAGTTTTAAAAATGATGAGCACTGAAAGATGGTCGACTCCAGTCCTGAGAAGCAAATCCAGAATTTTTTCAAGTGAAGACAAGTTGATCAGAAAACAAAACACGTACTGAAGAACCGTGCTTAAAATGCTTTACTCACAGTAGATAAAGCCAAGGAAGTGAAAGTGAAATGAAATGTCGTCAGTTAATCGAAAGTGAAGTACCTAAATCAAAAGGTATGGCGGTGACTGAACAAATATTGCTTAATTCCATTCAGATAGACCCCTGTAGGAAAAATAAAAGTCTCCTTTTGTGATTTTTACAATCATTACATGTAAGACAATAATCAGCCAAATAAGTCCACAGTCAGACCTCATAGCCCCCTGGTTTGAGGATGATCATGGCAGTAAAAGTCGATCCCCTAGTGAAGAACTTCTCAGTGAGTAATTCCTCCTTCTGCCAGTTTCCATTACTACAGGCGTTCATGGATTTTTTTTTTTATAGTTTGGGACCCAATCCGAGGGTTGAAAAAAAGGGGATGTGATCGACTTTTATCAACGTTGGAACGTCCTGATTGTAGTTTATTACAAATCTATTGATGGGGGGGACAAAATGTATCACTGTTCAGTTTAAAACAGAGAAGCCAGGCACTTAACTGTATGACCATGCTGATATATATTAAATTTAGTATTATATGGTTTTAAACTAATAATCATGAATGAGAAAATGACTAACATACTGCTTTGCATCTGAATTAACAGCTCCTTGGATGTATAGAGCCATTCCTGGTCCTGGCCCCTTCAGGTATTGGGGCAAAATAGGGAAATTTTCTGTACAAACAACAACATATACATATATTAAATGCATAAATTACAATAAACAGTTTTAGTTATTTTATGTTTCTATTATATATAGACATCTACATACATGTTGGCAGCAAGACCACTGAACATACCAGTGAAGCTGTAATGAGTTACCACAAGGGTATTGCAGGGAACAACCTTAAGTTACGACATATTTCTGCAAATTATAAATGTACCTTTTAAAATGTGTAGAAATTGTTCCAATTTCATCCATATGTTTACATTGTAATTCTCATTTATATTCGCTACTTGCAAAGGTTGTGTTTAATATCTGCTCATTTGGAAACTGTGTGCAAAAAAAACTTCGTACACAAATTTGGTGTGAAAATGCTGTTCAAACTCACAGGCTGGAAAACCGGATTCAAAATCTGTGAAGGGAACTGGTAACAGGGTTTGTTTTTATAAAAGATACCCCCATGCCCATTTGTCTTCAGGAAAGTCCCTACACATACTTGTGGTGCTCCAGTTCTGAAGGGAAAGTAAATACATCTGACTTAAGACATGAGTTTCTAAAAATAAACCAATTTAGAACTCAAGTTAATCATTTATTATTTAAAAACTTTTTTGTTTATTGTTATCCGTTACTGAGGCCAATACTGTGGCTCATACTCTATTTGTTTTATCATGTCCAAATAGCACTGATGATACCAAATGAACGCTTCTTGTATGAGATGTGGATTTACAGACTTTTCTATATTATATATGTATAAAAACTTACATTAATGAAACCACACAAACGAATCATGTAAACATCTCAACGGATGCCAAGCGTTTGAAATTTTCTCAAGTGGAATGCGGTGTTGGTACATCGGGATTTGTAAGCCATTCACATAGACCTGGAAATGGATGCTTGTTTCACAAAATTCTTCCCAGCAAAACACAATATCTGCTCATTGAAATGTCAGAAAGACACAACCTCAAATCCCTTCGGACCTTGATGATAACCAGTATTCTGAAGGATTGACCCATTGAGAATGGTTTGTTGTTGACAGATTCATTCGTCTCCCAGATGCCATTTCTGAAGGTGTTCAGGTATATTTCTTTAGCAGCAATGCGTGGACCAAACTGAAAGGCAATGTCATCACTGTAAGACTGCCCTGTTTGGAAATTTATATCAAACCTGTGAACAGAAAAAAAGATCAAATAAGCAGAGTCCGGTGTTTAGCAACTAGTATGATATAAATAAAAACTGTACTTAATCGCTGGATGTTATATTTAGTACTTGGGTAGCTCATATATGACTTGTGCTGTATCTCCTTTGAAACCGAGAACTTACAGTTTGGCATCTATGGGAACAGCCCCTTGGAAAAATATAGCCATATTTGGTTTTACTCCTCCAGGGATTTTACCCAAATAGGGGAGTGGCTAGAAGGTGCACAAGCAATAGTCACAGTCAGGTTTGTTTATGGAGGAAGGAACAAATTATTTAACAAAACAATATATTTAGTTGACGTGACATTATTATCAATTGCGATTCTTGACTCACTGGCTGGATTATTGGATAAGAAACCTCAATAGGAACAGAGGTTGAGAACATGCCTCCCATGGATATCATTTTCAGCTGGTTTGACAAAGATGATGATGCGTTCTGAAGAGAAAATGAGAGATGATGCATATTAATACAGCTTTCAGAAAAGCTGTTGGTTACATTCACTTAATTCGTTTAAAACCTACAGTAAATAACAAATAACTGAACAAACTTACAGGGTAAGATACTTGCTGTTGGAAGCTGGTCTCAGAGCAGAACCGCTAAGCCACTGATCTCACAAGTTAAGCAGGATGAGAAGGTTCACTCACCAAGCAAATATTCTGTGAGCACAGAATGAATGTCTCAGTGTGCATGTCGATTTTATAGTCTTCCTCTAATGGGATGGGACAGCTTCTGATGCCAGGCTGAGTGATGCCAAGCTGACTGACACCCCAAAGGAATTCATTAGTTTATGCATGTTAGCCCCTTGGCAGAAACCTGACTAAGCTAGCCTGGAAACCTGCGCTGATTTGACATGCAAATATATATGCAAAGTCTAACAGTTCTGGCAACACATAGTGATGTTCTTAAAATGCCATTTTACATAATAAAATGTTCTATATAAACATCTGTGACACCTTATACTGTCTGTTTTATGAAGCTTCAAAACTTTGAGATACAAATAATTAAAAAAAACCTGTAAAATGCAATATAAAGTTAATTGATACAATTGAATGTAAATAAATATTTTGTTGATTTTATGCAACCGCGATATGGAAAATGTAGACAGTATGAATTCAAGATATTCCATCGTTTTTCTGGTCAACTTAATTTCATTTGTTAATAAACATCCATTCCTGCCTTTCAAGCCTGCAAGACGTTCCAAAAAGAGCTGGGACAGGACTTTCAGCTCCCTCCACAAACTCTCTATGGGGTTGAGGTCTGGAGACTGGCTAGGCCACTCCAGGACCTTGAAATGCTTTTTACGGAGCCACTCCTTCGTTGACCGAGTGGTGTGTTTGGGATCATTGTCATGCTGGAAGACCCAGCCATGTTCCATCTTCATTGCTCTCCATCACTGATGGAAAGGAGTTTTGGCTTAAAATCTCACGATAAACATGGCCCCGTTCATTCTTTCCTTAACAACGGATCAGTCGTCCTGTCCCCTTTGCAGAGAAACAGCCCCAAAGCCTGAGGTTTTCCACCCCCATGCTTCACAGTAGGTATGGTGTTCTTGGGATATGCAACTCAGCATTCTTCTTCCCTCCAGTTGAGTTTTTACCAAAAAGTTCTATTTTGGTTTCATCTGACCACCTGATATCTCTCAATCCTCTTCTGGATCATCCATATGCTCCTCTGGCAAAATTCAGACGGCCTGGACATGTTACTGGCTCTAATTTTGAGGGGGGACACGCATGGCACTGCAGGATCTGAGTCCCTCTTCGGCTTAGTGTGTTACTGATGGTAGCCTTTATTACTTTGGTCCCAGCTCTCTGCAGGTTCATTCATCAGGTTCCTCCGTGTAGTTCTGGGATGTTTGGAGGGAGATTATCAATGGTCTTGTATGCTTCCATTTTCTTACCATTGCTCCCACAGTTGATTTATTCACTCACCAACCTGCTTGCCTATTTGTAGATTCACTCTTCCCAGCCTGGTGCAGGTCTACAATTTTCTTTCCTGGTGTCCTTCGACAGCTCTTTGTTCTTGGCCATGGTTGAGTTTGGAGTCTGGATGTTTGAGGCTGTGGACAGGTGTCTTTTCTTTATACAGATAATTGAGGTCAACCAGGTGCCATAATTACAGGTAACGAGTGGAGGACAGAAGAGAGGCTTCTTAAAGAAGAAGGCTACAGGTCTTTGAGAGCCCAGAAATCCTGCTTGTTTGTGTGGTGACCAAATACTTATTTTCAACCATAATTTACAATTAAATTCTTTTTAAAATTCCTACAATGGTGATTTCCTGGTTTTTTTCTCATTTTGGTCTCTCACAGTTGAAGTGTACCTATGATGAAAATTACAGACCTCTCTCATCTTGTAAGTAGGAGAACTTGCACAATCAGTGGCTGACTAAATACTTTTTGCCCAACTGTAGCTTTGATCCTCTATATTCCCCCCCCCCACTCTGTGTGCGCTATAGTTATGGCAAGTAATCTAGAAAGCACCCATGGTGTTGGACCTGTGCTCGGTCACACAGTCAGTGAGTGAATAGAGAGTAAAGAATGGGCTCAGTACACTGCCCCTTTGGAGGTGAGATCAAGGTGGATGATTTGTTTGTGCCCCCCAAATGTGTTCCTGACCAGCAATTCAAAAACACTTCATTATGACAGAGCTTAGAGCTGCTGGGCACAGTAGTCATTAAAGCAATAAATGAGTGTGGTTTATTGGAACACTATTATAGGTGTGTTTTTAAAGGGCATGGGAACTGTTTAAAAGAGTGCTCACTTTTGAATGTCCATGAAAAACAACTGCTAAAACGCCATTCCCACGAGATTCTCAGAGGTGCCCAGATTGGAGTCTGGAGTTCAGCGTAGAACCACAACTTGGTGTCCTTCGACAACAAAAAAAAAAAAAAAAAGCTCTTTGGTTCTTGGCCATGGTTGAGTTTGGAGTCTGACTGTTTGAGGCGGCTGGGGACAGGGTGTCTTTTTATACAGATAACCAGGTTCAACAGGGGTCATTAATACAGGTAATGAGTGGAGGACAGAAGAGCTTCTTAAAGGAAGTGTTACAGGTCTGGTGAGAGCCAGAAAGCTTGCTTGGTGTGTGGGTGACCAAAAATACTTATTTTCCACCATGATTTTACAATTAAATTCTTTAAAAGTCCTACAATGTGATTTCCTGGATTTTTTTCCTCATAGTTGAAGTGTACCTATGATGCTTGTTGAAATTTGTGTGACAAGAATGGTTTGAAACGTTGAGATAACATGAGTGTTTCAAACTTTTTTGAGTCAACGTTTCAAAACATGCCCATCATGAAGCAAAAGTTCTATGAGCACAGAATTAAACATCTCAATTGGTGGGACGTGGTTTATAGTCTATCTACCGCTGATGGGAGTGAGGATGGTACAGCTTCAAGCAGTTTAATTAGTTTTCAGCCCTCTGGCAGAAACCTGACAGATGTCCTGGGAAAAAGGTCACCTGGTTTTACATGCAAAATAAAAATGCAAATTGTTAAAAAAGCTTTGACATTGAGGAGCGATGTCTTTAAATTGCATTTAAAATAATTACGTGTTTCTATCTAAGCTTGTGACGCCTTATGCGGTTTGTGTATGCAGCTTTAATAATGACAACAGAGAGCGAACAAAAAAACAAGAAAGATGCTGTTATCTGGTACAAGAAAAACTTATATATATATTTTTTTATTTTATAATAAAGAGAGAGTAAAAACAGACAGTGCATTTCTAGCTTAAAATGAATGTCAACATTAATTTCAGCAATTTTGGGTCTTGTTTTATTATATTACTTTTATAGTATTATAAATAAATGTCATATAGGCATTATATACTGAATTATCGGTCACTACTGTTCTGTCTTCTAAATATCGCCATCAGTATTGGCCATGAAAAAACCCATATCGTTCAACCCACTAATTGACAAAAAGTTGAAATATGCTATTTAACAGCTACTTATGTGCAGCTGAATGCACACAAGTATCTGGTTTTCCAAATGAAGAGAAGCTAAAATAAATAAAACATCTGCATTGAACAAAAACTCAGTTTACTTTACATTTTTAGGTAACGATTACCAACTCGATTAATTTCTATGACCTTGAAAATCATTAGTGAATCATCAAAGAAGGTGGTAGTAGAAAGATGTTCCATAGGTCAAAGTGGAGTCATTAATTTCCAACTTCTTATTTAAGGGACATTTTATGATTGATAATTGTACCTGACTAGTTGATTCTCTCAGCTGCTGTTTTCACCACCCGTTGGTCTAAACACAGGATGATATACACCCCCCCTTCCTGGATGTTTGTTGGTGACCATTTTAAACTGGAGTGAGGATTACTCCGAAAGATTCTGAAGTTATGGACTTTACAGTCACTCCTCCAGTGATTATGACAGTTATGGGCTGTTTCGTCTACAATCAGCTCCTTGGTCTTGCTGACATTTAGACTAAGGTGGTTTCTCATGGCACCACTTAAGCAGCATCAGAACCTCTTCATCATAACAGTAATGCATCAAATAATGGTCGTGTTCTCAACAAATTTGAATATGGTGTTGACCTGTGTTTTTTGTCACGCCGTCATGGATGTAATAGAGGGATGGGCTCAGTACACTGCTATGGGAGGTTTAAGGTTCAAGCGTGGAGGATTGTTTGTGCAAATGTGCTCCTGAACCAGCCATTCAAAGCACTTCATGATGACAGAGCTTGGAGGCCTCTGGCAGTAGTCATTAAGGAGTTGACGAGTGTGGTTTTCTTGGAACAACTATGACGGTTGTGTTTGTATAAGGGGTTGGGAACTGCTGAAGTGCTAGGGGAAAATCTGGAAAATGTCCATGACAAAAAGCTGCTCACTACAAATGGTCTTGAGATACAGTCTTTGCCAACGGGGCAGATTGCCTGTGGTGGGATTTTGAACCCTGGACCTTATGGTTCCATTGTCCAGTACCTTAACCACTTGCAGTCCCAAACTTTTTATTTAATTAGCTAATTTTCAGTACTTATATTCAAATACTGAAAATAGCTTGTTGCAGCAATGGCATCCAATACAGTACAATGTTACGAATTCATTGAGCTCTTACAGTTTGTGTAAAGACAGACTGCAAAGCTGGATGAATGATAATAAAAACCCGTGGCAATGGGATGAATGAAAACATTTGAATTTAAATGATTAATAAGTGTGTCCCCATACTTTTGTCTACATAGTGCAAAACACAACATAAAATGCCTAAGCCTGGGGACTGTACTGTTGATTTCCTTTCCCTGCTTCCTCTACAAGCCCAATTGTAACATCTGTGGGCAATTATGCCTGCAGAATATCATACGATCCTGTTTGCCTACAAGTTTCTACAATTCTCATCTTGTATCCAGGCTAGAAGCAGTCAGCAGGGGATTAGAGCCTACTTTCAATTGTACAGTATTTCCCAATAAATATCTTTTTCGGTCAAAAATATTGTAATCACTTACAACTACAAATCACTTGCATATCATCAATCATTATATTTCATTACCATGAGTATCTCTGGGCTCTCTCTAAAGATGTACAGGTATGTCTTTAAGAATTTCATACAAACTTATGAGAGATAGCATAGGCCATTTTTTATTCCTGTGTGCTTAATTATTTCATAAATACAAAGCAGTAAGCTGTACTACTAAATCAATATAACAAGCCTAGTAGTGGATGTGTACGAGAGATGGACGTCTCCCTGACCTGCAGCAGCAGTCAATCTTCGCATAGCCCAGGAAACGGTGGTGGAAGTGACACACATGTGCTGCCCGTTAGCAAACACTTTAAAACGTATCTTCACCATAGCGAATGGAGATCTGAGAACAGGTGCAATGAGAAAGGGGATTTGAATGTGCTATGAACATGTCCCCATATGTAAATATATCCATATAAATAAAAATCCTCACTTCAAATATGTCCCTCCAGGAAGGGGTTGGAGTTAACATCGATCTCTTCATCACCCCAACAACCACAATCTGGCTGTTTCTGATTACCAACCCCTCTCTAATTCGAGCGCTGAGGTGGAAGGCAATGTCTTGTGAGGCAACCAACAATGAAGTTAATATAAAAAACCTACAAAGCACAGGCAAAAAATAATTTATTGCTACAAGTTAATCATTAAACTAATGATAAATAACCCCCAGATTGACTAGTGAACAGCTGATTTTAAACAGAGTGAACAGATTTAAAGACACATGCAATACCTGTTAGGATTAGCTCCATACGGCACCATTGCCTCTAATGATAATGGTCTCCTGGCAGGACATCCCTCCAGGGATCATATCTGAATAGGGGATGGTCTAACATGCACAGACAATATTTATGCATGTCAAAGTGTGGTGATTTATTACTTCCCTACATGCAAATGCAATAAAAGACGTGTAAATGCAATAAAGACAAACTGGCAAGAGCCAGCAATCTGTGCGGTTTCTTTACATGAGATGCTGCCAGTACATGGTTTGATTGTTTATGGTAATCAAAAGAAAAAGGACATGCACAAAGGAAAGAAAAATATAAAACTGTATATAATTAATCTGTTAGTTATAGCACATATACTCACAGGACAAAAGTTTGTCACCTGTGACTGAAATGTACCTACGAGTGTAATACCTCGATGACTTCTGAAGAGAGAGTTTCCTATAGACTGGGATTTTTGTCTCTGCTGGTAGACCCGTTTATGCCCGTACTCTTCAATACACCTGCAAATTCAGCTACTTCCTTCACATGCTATGGCCTTCGGCATGCCCAACGCAATCACTCCTATATGCCATTATTAACATCTGCTTTGCAGCCCATTTTCCACACAGCGAATGAGACCTTCACTGCATTGTACCACCTCTTCTCAATCTATGAATCCCATCAAATACCCTGCAGATATTTCAACAGCTCGATCATCCTTGTGCAACAGGAGCCTCATGCGACTTACAACACTCTATATATTGTTATATAGGAGTGTATTCATCCTATATAAGGGAGTTCCTTCCCACTGTCACCACAGGCTTGCATCAGTTTAAGGCTGTGGGTCTAGGTAGTTGTAAGGCTGCTTTGATTTTGACTTGGAATGTTCTATTGCATTATGGTCTATATGAATAGATCTGTCACAAAAGGAGCAAGTTATGGAAATTCAACAATTAAAACAAATTTGTACAAACGATACATTCTCGCAACTTACAGGGTGAAGATAGGCTGTAATTCCCATTGCCTAAGATGCAAAACGAGATGTTTTACTAATATGAAACTGCATTGCTTATAAAAACACAGCGGTTTTGTAAATGGGGAAAACACAGCACAGTCTGATAGATGATTGAATTCAATAAAAAGAAACCAGATCAGATCTCCCTAATAAACATATGTACACTCACACTGGCAGGTTTCCTCCTTGGATAGCCCCATGCTCACCCCCATTCCACTGTCGGATAATAATACCCTGCTTGCAAAATAAAGTGATTGGACATACCTATTTATTACATCAGTAAACACAGTGGACAGTATGTATAATGAAAAAATACAACATACTATACTTAGAGCTGGTGAGAACAGTGAATAAATTGGGTATTTTAAACACAAACGGAGGATGGATGTCGGAAGGATCAGCTTGTGGCATGTCCACAAGGTCCACTTGTGTAAATCCATCATGCAATATCTGGGAGGACCATAGCTTTCGTTTGTGTTTTATGAACAGAATGTAAACCAAAACAAAAATAGATACTGAGCAGTTAGCTTGGGGCAAAAAAAAAAAAAAAAAAAAATAGTTGGGGCAGGGTAGAACTCATAGGAGTTAAACTATAGTGCGTAAGATTAAGCCTTTGTTCTTTTCCAGCATAAATAGGACTGTCTTTCCAGGAGTCAGGCAGAATCCTATCCCTGTGGAGTGGATGCACTGCCCAGGAGATCAGAGTCTCCTGCCTGGCTGCTTCAGGGCTTCCCAGTTGAAGTACTGGCAGAGATGTAGGACACGGCCACATGCGATTGGTGATGTATTGATTTCTATAGTTATATAAGTTCTATAACTATTTTGTATTGCAAATAAATTCTTATTCTACTATAAACATGCATGTCTGGACACCGTCACTATTTAACTATTTTAAAAGGTGACCACAAATTAAGAACAAGTCACAATGCCAAAACATTATGACCACTCACAGAAGATGACGATTATCTGGGGAAGTGATGGCACCACGATGCTTTGGGAACATTCTGCTTGGAATCCCTCAATTTGGCAAATTTTACCCATCTAAAGTTTATTAGAAGTACACCCCTTCATACAAAGGCATTCCGAAGGTAGTGGCCTCTTTCAGTAATCCACATTGCACACATTGCTTGGGAATGTTTTGAGGCCCTGGCTCCAAATTCCCCAGGTCCTGATCCAGTTGAACATCTGTGTGGTGTGCTGGAACGGAACATGTGATCTGTGGTGGCTCCACCTCAAAACTTGCTCAGGACTTGCTCTCAACATCTTGGTTGTCAGATGCTACAGGGCACCTTCAGATGACATGATCTTGGTGGCACATGGAGCTTTCTGCTGGTCTCAAATGAGTCTACTCGTATCAATGACGCATTTTATTTTGCACTCTAAATTAAAAACACTAATATTCATATTCAAAGACACACCCAATAAATACAGATTTCGCAGATTGGAAAATGCATTCCATGGTTGTCGCTGTTAGTAAATCAGTTTGGATGTTTTATTGCAGAGTTAAGCAAGTCTACCACAATCTGTAATCTATGCAAACAGGATCGTTATAAATGTTGTAGGAGGAAAATACTTACTCCCATTCCATTTCCAGGATATCCTCCCTGCAGTGGATCAGCAAATTAGCACATTAGAACAATATGCATGCTGAAAAAACATTTCATGTACTCACCCCCATTCCACCTGGGAATCCTCCCTGTAAGGTTTGACAGAGAATATATTGACCCATATGCCGCTCGCTATGATGGGTCACAAGCCATGTCAGAGAAAAAAAATTCTTGGAAAGTGTCTATAACTAGGAACTGGATGAAGACACAATCTACTTAAATCCAAAGAGTTCACAACTGTTTACTTGCACATGTATAGAAGAGCTAAGAGTAACAAACACTTACCCCTACGCCTCCCATTCCACCTTGTATGCCCTAAGATGTTAAACATAGTTATACATGCACTGTGATTTTATTTAAAGTTATGGGTTTACTTTTTATTTTTGGTTCATCCCTCACCCCAATGATGTTGATAGTGTCAATGCACACATCTCCCCCAATCTCCAGGGCACACACTCGTTCCACAGGTATTCTGTGCTGGAAGAGGTAGAACTCTCTCCCGTTCACACTCACCTAAAACTCAAGAGGGAGATATCAGTGGATTTCTGTTTAACCCAGCTGGCAGAAAAAGTGAAAGCTTCATACATTAATACCATTAACATTGTTTGTATTTCTCTTCAGAATAAAGCAGTCTTTCCAAGTAGCTTTATTTATTTTGCTTTACTTAAGAAACGCTGTGGCAAATAGCAGCAGTCAACACCTGCCTGGTAAATTGTGATCAGAGTCTCACTGAGTTGGGTGAACAGCAGTAGTAATTCTGCCTGTAGTTTTCTTAGGGGAGGACTAAGAAATCACTGACATTGCTGACTGGGACAAAAATAAAACCACAGATGGGGCACCAGTCCATCATAGTGCTCTGCAAGGTTTGCCGTTGAAGTACTGTGGGATGATCCTGTGGTAGCCTAGCAGCTATGGTACTGGAAGTTAGACCAGAAGGTCCAGGGAACAAATTCCACCTCTGCCAAGCTTCTACTGTTTGGTCCTTGTGCAAGACCCTTAACCCACAATTGCTTGGGTTGTACCAGTGTAATGGCGCTCTGGATAAGGATGTCTGCTAAATGCCATGAATATAAATATATTAATGTAGATGATCCATCTCTACACACTGCCTCATACACAGCCAGTCAAGTCTGGTTTCATAGGTTTATGTAGTGCACTCTACAGTATACCCCAATGAGCTGCTACCATTGCTGGGCATGAAAGTATATGCCTTTTGGGATAAACATGTACAAGAGCCACATCATGGATTCACGTTAGAATGTACATGTCAAAAAAGGTTTCAGTCCAAAAAAAAGAATTTTGAGCAGTTGTACTACCAATTAAGGTGGTGGTACATAAATACACAATTAGGCACTTCTGACCATGAGTAGTCTCCAAGAAAAAAGCACCTGATATCCCTCCAAGCTGACGACGATGACCATCTCGAAATGCTCCCTCTTGCAGAAGGGCATCTCATGGACTTTCTCCTCACCCTCCCACGAGCCATTCTGGAAGGTGTTGAAGATCACTTTGTCGAAGAACTCGACACGAGGGTTGAAGTGGAAAGCAATATCGCATCCCTCAAACTCACCACACATCAGGTTCACATGAAACCTTTTTGGAACAGAGTGAAGAAATAAATTTACTTATTTAGATGGATAGTTCACCCAAAAACAATCAACAATACCATATATTAGAGAATGGTAAACTTGCACTCTTGTAACTATTCCACCTCAAACAAGTCATGGGCATCAAACACAGGCATCACATACGGACAGTGGACTGTGGTGGGGACCAGGGTGGCACAACAATTAAATAGCCAAAACAAAGTATAAAAAACAAAATATATATATATTTTTCAACCTTCACTGTATTTCAGCAAGATTTTGAACAAAATTCCAAAGGCACAAGCAAATAAAATGGCACGACACACGAAACCCACCTGCTGATATGATGAGGAATATTTCCCTGGATGTAGATCGACATTCCTACTCTAAGACCTCCACAGATTGGCCCGATAAATGGGATGCTCTAAAGAACACACAGACACATATGTACATAAATATATCATCTCTCCTACTACTGCTAAGGTTTAGTTAATAGACATGTACTCACTGGGCTGTAGATGGGCTGGTATCCTGGTGGAGCCACAAAAGCCATGTTGGCTGGATTGCTCTGTTCCACCGAGTAGAAGAGAAGTTGGCCTCACGAGGTAAGAGCTGGGCCAAAATCATACCTTCTCTTATAGGTAGGTCAACGGGTGGGTGCAGTCAGCTACGCTCACTAGCCCAATCTGTGTTTGCTTTACCCATGTTATCAGCAATTAGCATGCAGACTAACAAAAGACAGCTTTTAGGCAAGAGCACATTAGGTAAGTGTGTCCATGTGTTTTGCAAGGGTGTACCTGTGATATTTCTCACTCATGAGTCATATAGCTGACATTATATATGTATTCCACATGCAGCAGGATAGTATGGAGCAAGAATAGTATAGCTGAAGGACTATATTCGGTGGATTGAATGAGATCATATGACCAACACACGTGTTAGACTCTCCACTCTTAACAATAACTCACTACATATTCTGTTTTCTCTCAGAGCTCTTGGCCCGGTACCAGTTGCAGCCCACAGAATAAGATGTTACTGTGCAAAAAAGAAGCCTTATGTTGATCATGTCCAGAAGTGGCGTCGACTTCTGGGCTCAGAGGCATCTGGAATGGACCGTTACACAGTGGAAACGTGTATTGGGGTCAGACAAATCAATATTCCAGATCTTTTTGGAAGAAATAGACACTGTATGTTACTGTTATCAGTAACACGTCCAACAGCCAGGCTCTGTCATGGTATGAGGTTGGGTCATCGCCCTTGACAAAGGTCATTTAAACTTCTCTGATGGCAGCATTAATGCAGAAAAGTACATCAAGATTTTGAAGCAACATAAGCCACCTTCAAGATGACATCTTTTCCAGGGACGTCCATGTATTTTTCAAACAGATAACTCAAAACAAGCAAGTTCGGACTGAAATATGCAAATCCTTTCCCTTCTTTCTTTGAGGAACATTGTTTTTAAACATTTCAATCATTTTCTCATACTTTTCTTGACGAACTGAAGATCATCTTTGCTCCCCCAAGACAGCGTGGATACTGCTGTTGTACCAAATCATGATTACAATCTCCAGTAGACATCATCTCTTCAAACTCACATCACTATTTATCTTTTTGCCTCTTTACTAAGCTCTAAACTGCCCATGTTCCAACTTTTTTTGGAATGTGGTGCAGACCTGAAATGCAAAAAATGGCTGATTTTAACAAATGGAATGAAGTTTACCAGACAAAACATGACATATCTTGGGTTCATACAGTCTGCAAGTAAATCAAAGTCAAAGAAAATGTAAGAAACACTCTCCCCTCCCCCCAGTTTCCATACCAGCCCAATGTTCTCAGCTTTGGAATGGTAGAAATATTTTATTGTATAACTGTTAGTCTTCACCAAATGCTCCAATATGTCTGAGAGTGAAGGACGTTTTAGTTTCTAGCATATATACTGTATTTGCTGAGTCAAAGGCCATTCATGCCCCACCTGAAACTCCAGACCAAGTGCTTTATTTAACAAACATTACTGTTCATACCTGAAACCTCACTAATAACCTCAGTAATGAATGCACTTACTGTCCAGATTCTTCTCAGTATCAGAGGGCCTGCTACAGCGGTTATCAGGAAGGAATGACATATGACTGGTTTAGACCAGAAATGCAAGATTACTATAATGATTGATTGAACAGCCATATTTGGGTGTGTTCAGTACATTGGAGAGTACAAAAGTCTGCAGAGAAATGCAATCAATAATAAGAGCAAAGAATTTAGTGCATTTGTTTTCACTGATGTTTTGTCATTATCACAAGGAAAAAGTACAAAAAGTTATGTTGGGTAATATACATTCTAACAGTTTACAGATCACACCTCCCCATCATCATTATCATCATCATCAATTATTAATAATAAGAATAATAACAATAACAAAAACAATAATAAGAATTTAAAAAGATACTATCATTAATAAAAATAACAACAATAAATTATTTTTATTATTATGATGTCGTCTAGGGACCAACACTTAAGGTAAAAACTTAAGAGCTGTGCTCAAGGGCCAAATAGTGGTAGCTTGGCACAGATAGGATGTGAAACCTGTACCATAGTCCAGTACCTGAACTATCGTGCCACCTCAGTGTGGTCAACAATGACCATCTCATCTCATATCTTCTTTTCAGCGGATCCATTTCAAGGTCACGGTGGCAGCAGGGCAAGCAAAGAAGCCCAGGCATCCCTGTCCCCCCGCAACCTCTGCCAACTTCTCCTGAGGCATCCCCAGCTGCTCCCAGGCCAGAGTTGATGTAATCCCTCCAGCAGGTCCTGGGTCTACCCGGAGGCCTCCTCCCAGTTGGCCGTACCTGGTACACCTTTAGTGGGTGGCATCCTTATCAGATTGCCCTCTCCCCTAAACCACTCACTGGCTCCTATCGATGCGAAGGTTGCAGCAGTTCTACCCGAGCTCCTCATGGGATTAACCCGATGAGTAGAGTATGCCCGCAGATGCTGAAGGAAAAGAAAGGAAGAAAGCTCATTCCCTGCTGCTTTCTCCTTGTTCTTTCGGTTCTTCATTACCCAGAGCTTAGACATAGGTGGAGGAACAGAAGAATAAGGAATGGTGGCAAGTGCTTGTCTAATTACACTAGCCCCCCACTACGCATGGATTTCCTGGTTTTGTGTCCCACCAGTGCCTTTTGTACAACTCGGGCATCACATGCAGACCCGATTGGCTGTGTCTGAGGGAGTGGAGTCCATTCAGGAGCATTTCTGGTGCTGCAACAGTGACCCCTACCGAACTGATCCAGAACATATTTAACACCCGCCCTGTGTATTCCAGGGATAGGCACCGGAGTGCGACACTGAACATGTGGAATCAAAAATAAATCAGGGTATTTTTACCAATAACAGCTGTGTCAGTCAGAACATTTCTTATGATAAAGGACTGGGCATGAGTCGGTGGTGCTCTTAAAATATTCTTTAATTGAAATACAGAATTCAAACAGACACCCAGTAATGCTGAAAGAGATCTTCATTCCACACAGACTCACGGCACGAACACACACCATAACACAACGTTAAGCGTGTGCATCTGTGTCTGTTGTGTTCTCTCTGGCTTACTGTTGGCTTTTGAGACACAATAGAAGAGATCTAACATTATTTTATTTACTGTATGCTATCGAGCTATAGCATCGCAAACTGGATAAACAACATCCTTCCATCCATTGCAAATTAAGTACCGCTCCCCTCACCCCCAAAAAAAAGTACACAATGCATTTTACTTCGAACAGAAGGCTCAGGGATATTAGTTCAAACGCTCCAGCAAAAAAAATATATATTTATTACATCATATATTATGTGATAAAAAAGTGCGTTCAATCTACGATATGTGGGAGTATTTGTTTCCAAGACTCTTAGACTCCAGAAACCTGGTAATACACTCCTGCTCACTTTATTAGGTACACCTCTTTGTTTCTGCACTCTTTGTCCACTTTATGAATTCCAACAAACCATATAGAGCACTTTTTAGTTCGCTAAAATTGCAAACTTTAGTCATATTGTTTCTCTACTTTAGTTGTTCTTTACTTTGGTCTATAAATGGTCAGGACCCCCACAGGACCAGCACATAGTATTTGGGGGTTGTTGGTTGGAATCATTTCAGAAACTCAGAGAGTGAAGTGAGTGTCTTGTGCTGGTAATTGAGAATGAATCGGGACACAACAGTTGTGCTGGGAGTTTTTTTTTTTTTAACACGCTCCCAGTGTCTCTGCTGTGAACCTGGAAAATATCCCACAACCCAAAAAATGTCTCGCCACCAGGCATCCTTTTGAGCACATGATCTACAAAGTTGGGAGCAAGAGCAATATGGTAGGTTGTGTCTAAAAGTCAGTGAGTGAAACACAGTGTTTTAAAGACTCAGCAGCACTGCTTAGTCTGATCCTTCACATAAACAAAAAACATCATCATTAAACGCACCACACATTAATCAGTGTCACCTGCCAAGTGCTGAGAATGATCCCACTATCATAGGAGAAACCTGATCTGTGGGAGGTCTCCTGGACCATTAGAGAACAGGGTAAAAGGGACCAAACAAAGTATGTAGAGAAACAAATGGACTACAGTCTGGAATTGTAGGACTACAAAGTGGTTCTATATGGTAATTCAAACCGATAAACAACGAGTGTAGAAACAAGGATCCATCCAAAGTGATCCATCAGTGTAGATGTACAGTCAAAGTACTGAGATGCATTGGCATGACATAGGGTTACGTCTCTGCAAGTCTGTCATCTGATAAAATATTAACACGAAACGTTTCTTTCCTAATGTGCTGGTTGTGTGTGCAGGTGGGTGAACGTGGCACAGAGGCAGCATCCTAAGACTTGAGTGCAGATTCGTACAAAACTGAGTGGTTCTAATCTCTGACGCATGATTATGCAAATGACTCGGCTATACAAAATTGCCTTAAGGAAGAAATGAGGAAAGGCCTTTGGTTGGATTCATTTCAAAGCACGTATTCCATAGGTGTGATAAAATAGGTCTTGTAATGAATGTAGTGGTGATGTGGCCGTCTGGCATTTGTGTGTGTGTAGCTTCACATCAGTAATACAGCCGAAGATGTAATGTTAGGTAAAATGAGTGAGTGTCACTAAAAAGATCAAGACGTCCTATAAAGTGTCCATAGCCGGTCTTCAGTGGTAGTGTTAGGCACTGTGATGTGGATGATACAAGAAGAAAGACAAGAAAAGGTCCATTTCGTTTGTCTAATGATTTGAAATTATAGGACAAATCAAGCGTCAATCTACTTCTCTCTCCTCGGCTCACAAAAATACTCACGCATTGCATATTCTCTCATCAGACAATAAAAGTTGCTCAGGTAGGTTGGGGTTTTACTCCATAATACAATCAACCTCAACACATCCATCGGTTTGGCTCGGAAACTAGCCGAGCTGATCCTCGTACTGCTTTCTAAAACAGTCACCAGCTGGAAAGAAATCCCAGCATCGCTCCTGGTACATCTTCCACACATACGATTCCTGCAGGAACCAGAAATGAGAAATGAGACACATATGCACTCACCAGCCAATTCATTAGGTACAAGTTGGTCGTGCTGGACTGGACTCTCCTTTTGCCTTCAGAACTGCCTTAATTCTTCGTGGCATAGATTCAACAAGATGCTATACTGACATGACAGTCAGTAGACATGACAATTATTTTAGAATAAAGTGTTAAAATCATGTAATTTAGTCAGTAATGGACTGAAAGTGCAAAACACTTAGTAATTGGTTAACTAACTGCATCCTGTGTTTTGGAGCATTCGATTCCTGTTTTGCATCGGTTGGCTCTTATAAACTTACCTTTTTAGGACCCATGGAGACTTATTTGCAATAAGAATACAGTATTGTAGATGAAAAAATAAAGATAAAAACAATAAATAGTGGCTTAAGGATAGGAACTAAATCTGTGGACAGTCTTATAGTGCAGTCCACTGCCTATCCCCATGAACTTTAAAATTTAACTATACTACAAGGAAGAATCTATAAATACAAAAAAAAAGTATTTAGTCAGCCACTGATTGCGCAAGTAGAAAGATGAGAGAGTTTTCCACCATAATTCACAATTCATTTCTTTAAAAATCCTACAATGTGATTTCCTGGATTTCCCCCCCTCATTTTGTCTCTCATAGCTGAAGTGTACCTATGATGAAAATTCCAACCTCTCTCATATCTCAGTAGGAGAACTTGCACAATCAGTGGCTGACTAAATACTTTTGTGCCCCACTGTAGGTGTGCAAAGCTGGTAGACATATCCAAGCAACTGTGACTCTACAAATTATTAAATCAAAGCAATGATCACTTATCCAAGCAATTTATGGTAGTTGTTCTTTTTTCCCCTTAGAATACATTTAAAAGTATTTCGTGGGTATGCTGCTTTTCTATAGATATTCTAGGGTAAAAATAACCTGTACCAACCTGTCCGGTGTGCTCGGTCTCATCTTTATTAATTAAATACATCAGGAAGAACCTGTACAGAAGGAAGCGGCAGTAATGATTACCAATCAGTGGAAACAATGTTTAGTTACGCCATTAGACGTGATCTACTGACATGTAATTGGCCAGGTTGTGTTCCTCCATCGTGTGCGTCTCAAAACCATGCGGAGTCGTGTCGAAGTAATCGCTTCCGATCCCGCAGATAAAGCACTTTGTCTAATATGTAGGAAGCTTCAGGTTAATTTCTAACTGAACATGTGATAATTCATTAAGACATGTAAAATTGTGCGTCCACACTCTAATGTGTTAGGAGACGTACCTCCATGTCCTCTCGGACCTGCTCCTGCTGATCTCTCAGCTCCCCGAATGCATCAATAATCAGACCTGAGCAAAATTAATGCACAGTGGTGGTTAGTCATGAAGTACTTTCTTACAATTACTTAAGTATTTTTTAGGAATCTGTACTTTTATTTCTGTAACCTTTTTACTTACTAAATTTCAAAAGAAAAATCTGTGCATTTTACTCACTACATTTTCAAAACCGGCTGGTTACTTTAGCTATTTTATCCGTCTATTTTCTTTTTCTTTTTTTATTTAGGCAATTCAAGTCAGGTGCTTAACGAAATACAAATCAAATTTATGACGCATTGCAACTGTCGCGAGGGTGACGCAAGTGCTGCATTACTGAATACTGGCAGGTCTAGTTATGAGCGATTTAACAACCTTTTGTATACTTCTGTTCCTTGTGCGTGAAAATGTTTTTAGTCTGTTTTTGCTCTAGCTAAAGACAATAATGTCACTTTTTTGTAGATGATTCATGCAGTTGTAGTACACATTTGGGGGATGAGTACCTCCTCTTCTCCTCAATAAAAGCCACAATCTATCAAAAGTTCAAGTGCAAGTCAGAAGAACAGACTGAACAGGATTAAAGAACACTACCAAAAGCTGCAGTCACAATCCCATTATTAATAACAAGTACTACAATAGCAATATTTCCAGTAACAATACTAATATTCCACTATCATAGTGAAGATATATCACAGATTCCAGCATCAAAGGTTTCAATGTTAATATCAAGGGTTCCCAAACCAGTGCCGAACGCTCTAGTGACAAAAGTTTCAGAGCCAAGAGTTCTAATAACAGTAACAAAGTTTGCTGTATAAAAAGTTAAAGTACCAGTACCAAAGTTTGCCAGTACTAGCTCAGTATTAAAAGGTTCAGGTGTTCTAGGTGGTAGTACAAGTATTTAAAGATTCAAATATCAAAGATTAAAGCAGGCGTTCCCAAACTTTTTCTCAAGTCCCCTCTTTTGTAGATAAGAATATATGAGCCGCCCATGTTGTTTGCTTCCAAATGGCACTGGGTTCCAGTAACAAACTTTCCAGTATTAATAGTTCCAGTAACAGTACTAAAATGTTCCAATATTACAGGTGTCAGTACTAATAACAAATCCATTAACCAATATTATAAGCTTATGTTATTATATTCACTATTCAACGTTTAAACTTCTTGAGGTTTCAATATCCAAGGCCTAATTTGTACACCTCTGGTTATATAACATAAGACTGTATATACATAATCTGCAGTTCCTTTATAGCCCTGCTCCTGCTGTACTGTGGCTTCTCACCCTGAATGATGGCCAGGAGGAATGACGATGACAAAGAAGAAGAAAGTTATGTCCAAAGACGACGCGGTAGAGCTTCATATTTCGTCTCCGGCCGGGTCTTCGATCTCGTCACCGAATACCACCACCAGCTCTCACCTCCCACATACATGTGGAACAGGTAACACTGAGGGGGGGAGGGAGAGAAACTATCAACTGACACTGAAATGGTTTCTAGCACAGGGTGGTAAAGGACAGTCATTGAGTCTTACAGTCATCATGTCATCACACTTCATTGTCTGGTTTCATCTTCGTCTTCACTCTTGTTGTAGAACTTGCGGAAGAAGTTGAAGGGCCCACCACAGTGTAGAGGTACACAACTACAGCCAGTAAACCCACCGTCATCACCAGCTACAGCGAAAACAAACCGACAAATCAGCAATGAGTAAAACCATGTAAACTGAATATCCATAAATATTAAGGCTGCAAGAATTATCTGGCAAAACTGATTACTTCGATAGTTTTAATTCAACAAATTGGATTCAGTTCACGTCATTCAGTCAAGCAACTATCTGATATTATAGGAAAATGCCTCTTCTGGACATGGTTAACATAAGGTTTCTTTGTTGCACAGTAATGTTTTAAGTGGCATTTGTGAATGCCACTGTATTGTAGTGCTTGGCAAAGGTCGCCATAGTAATTCCTTGCCCATGTGGTTCTATAAGCTATTGATTGGTCTTTAGGCACCAAAAATTCCAGAATGACTGCGAAAATACCAGATGCAAAGATTTCTAAAGTTACAAATGACCATGTATTGTAATTAAGACACTGGAACAATCCAGTTCCTTCTACTCTACCTGTTTGCCGTTGTGTGTGACAGAAGACAGGATGGTGCGCAGAGTCTTGACACCCATGGCAATATCCAGCAGATGGCAGGCGAAGAAGAAGTTGTTGTAGTGACCCAGCAGAGACATGACCAGGTACCACACCAGATAGAGGAAAGTCTGGAGAGGATTTAACCAAAGTGATCAGACTGTAATAAATCTGACAGGAAACCAGCAGGAGACACATTCATTCGCAACTCACGTTATCTGTGAACACCACTCCAAACTTCCAGATCTGGTACTTTATGTCGATAGATGTCATCCTGCACAAACAACATCGATTAAAACCTTTAAGGAATGCTTTTTGGTTATTA
Organism: Ancistrus triradiatus; assembly: GCA_025084515.1. Taxonomy (NCBI): domain Eukaryota; kingdom Metazoa; phylum Chordata; class Actinopteri; order Siluriformes; family Loricariidae; genus Ancistrus; species Ancistrus triradiatus. The sequence goes on along the minus strand of JAJAGP010001888.1, from coordinate 9,176 downwards.
ATTAATCTATAACACTGAGTGTTTTGTAATTCTGTACCAGGTGAATACTGAAGTGTCAGGTTCAGACTTCTTCTCGTGTGTCATCGCGCTGACATCAAGTGATGCCAAGTCCATTCCCAACAGCTCAGCGATTCTCTCCCTGCCATAAATGTCTCCGTACTTATCCAGCACCTGGCATCATGGAGAAAATTGTAAATACATTTATTAATGTCCACTCAATAGCTGAAACAAAAAGAAACTAAAAAACTAAAATCAATGAAGCAAAAAAACTATACATACCTTTCTCTTCACAAACTTGTCCCAGTAGTTGTTAGGAAAGGTTCTATAGACAGAAAGACAAATCAGCCAAAACAGTCATATCTAGGGGTGTAATGATGCACTCTGCGCATTTAAACAATAAAACTTGCCACTTGCAATAAACAACTACTAGAATCATTAGGTTTAAAATTGTAAACAAAATGCCCTATTCTATCAGTGCAATACCGTTGTACAATATTTCTTATATTCAGTATTTCTTTTTATTCCATCAGTGCAATAATAGTCTTGAAGTGCAAAGTCCAAAATTGATATGTTACATTTACCATAACTAATACTGAAATGTATACATCGTTAAATCTACATTCCAGACTTGACATTTATTAAGAATGTTCACCTTATTTAATACTAGAGGTTTATATACACGATCCACTCATCAGGTAATGATGGCAAACAGCACGTGTCATATGTGCAATATTCAAAATGCATATCTTACGGTGTATTGAGCACCAGTCTGTCCCACTGGCCCTTGATGTCATCATCTTCTGGCTGTTCAGTCACATAGATGCCATCGAATTCCAGTTTGCGTGCCAGTTCCTTCTCCCTCTTAAAGATGACCAAGGGAACCTGTACCACACAAAGCATACATTTAAAAAGAAATAACAATTAGCATATACACTGAGCAAAAATCCCAGAACTACACGGAGGGACCTGATGAATGACCTGCAGAGAGCTGGGACCAAAGTAACAAGGCTAACATCAGTAACTACACCGAGAGGGACTCAGATCCTGCAGTGCCCCCCTGCTTACGCCAGTACATGTCCAGGCCCGTCTGAAGTTTGCCAGAGAGCATATGGATGATCCAGAAGAGGATTGGGAGAATATCATGTGGTCAGATGAAACCAAAATAGAACTTTTTAGTAAAAACTCAACTCGTCGTGTTTGGAGGAAGAAGAATTCTGAGTGGCGCCATACCTACTGGGAAGCATGGGGGTGGAAACATGATGCTTTGGGGCTGTTTTTCTGAAAAGGGGACAGGACGACTGATCCGTGTTAGAAGAATGAGTGGGGCCATGTATCGTGAGATTTTAAGCCAAAACCTCCTTCCATCAGTGACAGCATTAAAGATGGAACATGGATGGGTCTTCCAGCATGAACAATGATCCCAAACACACCGCTTGGGCAAGGAAGGAGTGGCTCCGTAAAAAGCCATTCAAGGTCCCTGGAGTGGCCTAGCCAGTCTCCAGACCTCAGCCCCATAGAAATGTGTTGGAACGGGAGTTAAAAGTCCGTGTTGCCCCAAAACATCACTGCTCTAGAGGAGATCTGCATGGAGGAATGAGCCAAAATAACCAGTTCCAGTGTGTGCAGACCTGGTGAAGACTTACAGTACTGAGTTGAACTTTTGTTATTGTTACCAAAATACTTAATTTTCCACCATAATTTACAATTAAATTCTTTAAAAAATCCACAATGTTTTCCTTTCCCTGGATTTTTTTTCTCATTTTGTCTCTCATAGTTGAAGTGTAGCCATGATGAACATTACAGACCTCTCTCATCTTTCTAAGTAGGAGAACTTGCACACATCAGTGGCTGTGTGTGTGTGTTGTGTATGTACACTACGTTATGTGTGTATAGATTTTTGTGTTACATAATAGAGAAAACACTGTAGGACATACACTACAATTGTTTTTTTTTACTACAGCAGAAAATATCCTAACCGTATATATTAATTGATAATTTTTGTAAACATGTGAGCATATTATAACAGACCTTTTAAGACAGTTGTAGCCCAATGATGCAGAGGCAGGATATGATGGTGTGGATAATGCCGAAGAAGAACATGGCAGGCTCCATATATGCCCGTGCTCTCCTCTAAGAAGTATAAACACAGGGCCTTTCTTCATCACTCCCTTACTCCGTTTTCTCCTCCATCCCTGAACCTTCTGGCTCACCTCCAGAGCCCCTCGGCCATTCCTAAACCCTCTCAACCATACCAGAGCCCTCAAACTCCTCCACCGGGTGGGCTGCTGGGACACCTGAGAAAGACACGTTTAAGGACCATTAAAAATTAAAATCAGTTTCGAACCAGCGAAATATTGCATTATGTCACTGCCGAGTCTCAAACCCGGATCAGGGCATAGGTGGTATGTGAACAGAGGGCTAGCGTATTAAACAACAAACTATTAAGGAACAATTAAAACCCATGGGAGTGAGTGACCCTTGTAAAAGAGCAGAATGAAGTTCAGAGCAAATGAATGATGAACAACAAAGCCAGGAAGCGCAGGTTTTGTAGGAAGAAGTTGCGAGACAGGTAGTTCTAAAATGGATAGAGAAAAAAAAATTTATCAAACAAACAAAAACACAAACATTAATTCTACTTGAAATGTTTACTGTCCTAAACTTGATAGGAAACCCTTCCAGGACGTACCATGAACTTGATTTTCTCTGGATTTCCAGTTCATCCCAGAGCTCAAATCCTTCTCCAGCAAGCTTGTTTATCTTCTTAGCTTTAGCCTTTACTTTTTATTCTTCTCCTCCTCCTCCTCCTCCTCCTCCTCCTTCCTCCTGTTTCTTCAGGCTTCTTTTTCTCCTCTGGCTCGGCCTCGGCTTCCTTCTCAGCCTTCTCTCCATTTTTCAGCACTTCAAATGGCACATGGAAAAGTAATCAGGCTTAACTAATCTGAACTGCTGCACTGCATGTCTGTGTAATCCAATCACTTTTTTAGGTACACCCTCCATGCTTTTATATACTCATTGTCCATTTGATCAGTTCCATTTACCATACAGAAGCACTCTGTGTAGTCAACAATTACAGACTGTAGTCCATCTTTTTCTCTAAATACTTTGCCTGTTTCCCTTTACTCTGTTCTCTAATGGGCCAGTAACCGCAGATCATGAATGCATTGCTTGAGAAAGGGTGTTATACTTACTCTGCCTTCTCTGGTTCTGGGGCTGGCTCTTTCCTCAACTACTGCCTCTGGTTCCGCTCCTCTGCCTCTCCCTCTCCTTCTCCCTTCTTCCCTCTCCTTCTCCCCTCTGCTCCTTCACCCCACTAAAGAGAAAACAATACAAACAAGATAAGTACTTACCTTAATCCCAAAAGGCCATTCACATTCACACACAATTTTTAATTAGGCACCCCCCGGTTTCCCTCTTCAGCAGCGGGGGTACCCTCTGGTAAGTTGGTGGCTTCCCCTCTGGCTCAGTCTCTCCCATATCTCCCAAACCTCCAGGAGTAAGTATCAAATCCAGGCCTGCCACCCTCCTTCTGCTTCTTGCCCCATCCTCACCTTCTTCTTCTCCTCCACCCGCTCCTCTCCATCATCCTGTTCCACCCGATTCCAGGACCTCTCTCTCAGCCTCAGATTGGAAGTTCCACCGTGGACCTCCGTCCCTGATTTGGATCAGGCATGTTAGTTAAAATTTCAGTCAAGGGTCATCTTCTTAGCCCCTTCCACGAGGCCTCCGCCGAACACGTTTTCCCAGATCACCATGAAGAAGCCTTTACACATATGCTGTAGAGTGAAATTCAAGATTTCCCATAAAGATGGTGAAGATTGAAGGTGGCCAAGGCCGACAATCATATCCTTGATGGTAGTCATCTTCCGAAGTCTGCGATAGCGTCGCCGAAGGTTGCGGAAGGTGAACAGTTTGAAAAAGTTCATCACGCCCTTCCTTAATGAAGTCTTGCGAACGCGAGCTGGACTCCGCCGCGGTCTTCCTCTGGGTCTCCCTTCCCTTCTCTCCTTCTTCCCCAATACTTCCTGCACCACTTTCCTCTTCTTCTCTTATCCTCATCTCCATCTCCATTTCCTTCTTCCTCCTGCTCGGAGATCTGGGAGGCGATGTTTCATCTCAAAGATGGTGTCCTCGGTTTCAGAAAGTTGACAAAAACATCTCCATCTTCTCAGACTCAAACCGCCTTCATTGACCACGTCGAATATGAACTGCCTCTTGGACTCTCGCACCCTGAGGCATTTCCCAACTGGTTCCTGTTGGCCTCGCTGATCTCAAAGTAGATGCGCTCGATTTTTCGACTGGCGCCCATGATCTCGATACGGCCCAGGAAAGGGCGGAAAAATAGTTCAGCACGCTTTTCAGCCTGCCCAGGAAGTTCTGCAGACGCGTGTCATGGGGAACATGCTCAGACAGGTTGGTGAGCAGCACAGCAATGTTAAACCCAATGTCTTTGGCCGGCTCCTGGAAGCGATCTGCGAACTCCTCAAAGTTGATCATTTCATTCTCATCAGCCTCCGAGCAGGACAGCAGGAACTGGATCTCTGAGGGCGAGTACTGCTTTTGGCTGTCCATGGCTTTGGAGAAGTCTTTCTTTGAGATGAGGCCGCGCGGGTCCGTCACGTAGTCCCTGAACGCGTCCGATGCCACGATGTCCTTCAGCTTAAGGAACATGTCGAAGAACTTGAGGATCATTTCAACGTTGCTCGACGACTCCACCAACATGTCCACCATCTGCCGAGCGATGGTGCCGTTCACCACGTTACCTGATATGACAGGACATTTTAGTTTACTGCCTCTTCACATTCCATGAAGGAAAGTAATGAAATGTTTCATACCCTCCAGAAGTGAGAGCAACATAACGACCATGTCTTTCTGCAGGTCTAGAAGCTCCTTCAGCAGACCAATTTGACTGGAGTCCTAAAGTGACAGAAATGGATAAGCATACACATGAAACATAACACAAGCTAAAAAACATAACATATTTGGAGGCTGCATTCTGCTTTTATTTTTTTTAAGACATTGCACACCAGGGTTTTATACCAATGGCGAGCTTGAAAAAGCTAAAATATCTTGGATAAAGTTTTTTTTTTTTTTAAGATCATAGCCTGTTAGGAAGCAACTGGGATTTGAACTCAATCATTCACTCACTATCCCAGTGCCCGAACTACTAAACCACACCTGCCCAAATGAAGGCTTTACCTCCCTGTAACATCATATTTATATCATATATCAATGAGATTAAGCTAACTAACCACGTTTCTTAAAACACAACTTTACCAAGGAAGAAAACAGCTCTAGAGATACAGGGGTTAGACAATGAAACTGAAACACCTGTCATTTTAGACCACAATAATTTATTAGTATGGTGTAGGGCCGCCTTTTGCGGCCAATACAGCGTCAATTCGTCTTGGAAATGACATATACAAGTCCTGCACAGTGGTCAGAGGGATTTTAATTTTTTGATTTTTTTAAGCCGTTCTTCTTGCAGGATAGTGGCCAGGTCACTACGTGATGCTGGTGGAGGAAAACGTTTCTTTCTCCAAAAACACCCCAAAGTGGCTCAATAATATTTAGATCTGGTGACTGTGCCAGGCCATGGGAGATGTTCAACTGTCACTTCATGTGTTCATCAAACCATCTGAACTCTGGTATGTCACGCATAATGTTGTGTGCATTGCAATATTTTGAGCAAAACTGTGCTCTTACCCTGCTAATTGAACCTTCACACTCTGCTCTTACTGGTGCAATGTGCAATTAATGAAGATTGGCCACCAGACTGGTCCAATTTAGCCATGAAACCTCCCACACTAAAATGACAGGTGGTTCAGTTTCATTGTCCAACCCCTGTACCTTACTCTCTCTAACCTTAGGGACAAACCAAGTTGTTTTGTAAAAAATGGCAACAAATAACTTATTTTCTATGTTCTATACATTGATCCTGCTATCACCTTACCTCAGGGTGTGTTTTACTGCAAAATTGCTCCTGGGTTTGCATTTAGTCAACAACAAATACAATAACACTGTAACATCTGAACACAGAGTTTAAACATCTAAACTGGACACCAAGGGCCATATTCAGAGCTGGTGGCTTCAAAGGATATTCAAAAGGATGCCCTGACAAAGTCATTCATACTCAATTCTTGGGCTTTTAATTACATCTAGAACAAACCTTAAAAAAAAAATGCAGATGAGGCGAGCCCCATCCAATTTATTAAAAATAATAATGGTTAGTACTGGAGAATATGCTGTAAATATGCTTAACTATTGAAGCTGGAATTTTTTTCTAATGACAGAGAGCATATTGTTGTGATTGTAACATAACTGAAGGAAATACACCACAATGACCTACATAGTTACTTATGGAATCTTTCAACCAATTGAAATACTTGTGATATGTTAGGCTGTAGCATCGGTTATTATGTCCCATTTTCTTGAATCTTTTTCAGATTGTGTAGCGTTTGTAAACTCAGCGGGGAAAAAAGAAAAAAAAAAAAAGAAAATCGAAATGATCAACAGGGGCAAAATTACGTCGGTTAATCGTTATCAATGTTGGTTTCGATTAATTACCCAGCCCTAATAATGATAATAATACTGTACATTTTAAGGTAATTCGACTGTCATTCCCACATTTGTGAAGGAAGAAATTTTTGGGTAGGTAAAACGCTGTGACTGGAAAGACACCGGCAAATCTGAAAAAATGTCCTTTAACTCTGAGCTTGTGAGCCTCAAAGCCATCACTTGGGTCATACCATTTGCAAGGAAAGGGGGACTGCTATATTTTCAATGGTAAAATATATTTAATCCATATAATTTATATGGTTTTAAAATGTGTTCCATTTGAGAGGTGCCGGGACTCAATTTAGGTGTGCTTGAGCACCCCTAAAAAGGGGTTAGGCACACTTATGCTGCCAGCTGTTAAATTTCTGTTAAGGTTCATACAGAACAAAATCCACTAGAAATCTGCCTGTTCTGTGGGAACACAACTGCAATCCAGCTGCAAGACTAGTACCACTAAGGTATCAAAATTCAGTCACAGATGTTCCCTTGATAAACTAATTCAGTCTGAATACGGCTTAAGGTGAATAGTCATGCATGTTGGTCCTAGTCCTGGTATCAGCTTGCTGCATTCAATTCATTTCATGGCACAAAACCAAAGTGTTCAGTAGGGACACACCATGGCTTGGTACTGGACAGATCCAGAAGGTAAGATTAGCGAGATAAAAACAAAAACAAAAAAGTAAGCCATAGCAAGTATGGAGAAAACAATCTCAGTAGTCACTCTGTACTACTACACACAGATGTCCCAGAATATGGCCCCAATCCAGGATATATAGATGGGATGAAGAAAAAAAAAATAAAAGAAGCTGAAACATAATGCTACAAGAAAGCAGGAAAAGTTTGCTAACACGTAGTATCTCTGTGTCTCACATCAAAAAGCACTAGCCTTTGGGTGGCATGGTGGTGCAAGTGGTTAGCTCAGTTGCCTCACAGCTTTCAGAGATGCCTGGTACGATGCAAACTCCATACAGGCCGAGTCTGAGGTCGGGATAGAATCAGGGACGCTGGAGCTGTGAGGCAACCACACTAACCACTGCACCACTGATGATACCGCCCACCATATATAAATAAAATTATAGCAGTATCACATGCCTTCACTGAGTCATCTCTATGCCTACATAGTCACCTATATGGCCAATACAAGTACAAGGTAGGTAGGACTGGCGTTACAAAAGCAGCGACAGTGTACACAGATGTTGTGATATTAGAGCAGAGGCGAGACAAATCCTTACGCAATTTCCAAGTCCTGGGTCAGGATGCATCTGGCAGGGTTACACATTAAAATAATAATTTAAAAAAAGTTATCCAATAAAAATAATCCATTTTCTATTTCTATAATCCCTTCTTATATATTCTTATGCATATTGACGAAATGGTCATGACTAGATGACTTGCTTTGGGATGATATTAGAATTATGAGAGCGGCAACTGCATACTTTCAGTGGATCTAAAACATTAAAACCTATACAGTGGTACCTTGGTTCTCAACCAGCTTGAAACCCGTCGAATTCGGTTCTGGACACATTCTGACTACAAAAATGTCTCGGTTCTCGTCGTTTCCTTGGTACTGGATTCACAATTTACTCGATTCATGATTCAGTACACAGTGATTCAGGTTCATAATAGTTTTACTCACTGAAGATCTCCACTGTGTTTGTATTTTTCTTTATTTTTACATCCACAGTACTATATCCTTAGTGCAAAGAAGTTTCCATGGGTCCTACAAAGGTTACTTAGAACAGTCAACTAAAAGAAAACACAGGCTACACACCAATACAGTAGGTGTTTTGCTTTTACTGTTCACTTTCAATCCATTACTCACTAAATGACGAAATTTTCAACACTTAATTATAACAAGCTTTGCGTTAATGATTTTGGCCAACTGTAGGTGTATTAAGCAATAAAATCAGCACTGCTATTATATAGTATAGCCGATATTAAACTCATCGGTTCACAATCCATTTAACTTACGATAGATTTCTCGGAATGTATCCCCATCATAAAACAGGGAGCACCTGTACGATACATCTCCATTAATGCATATAATGCCTTATACAGTGAGGATTTTCTGAGGGTCTGGAACGGATTCATTCAATTTACATTATTCCTTATGGGAAAAATTTGTCCAGGACTCATCTTCTGTATCGAATTAACAACGAGAACCGAGGTACCACTGTATTATCGAAACTTCCCTGGCTGCAGGATTCCATATTCTACTGTAGAACACCATGTGACATTTGGTATTGACAATATATTCAAACTGAATAGATTTCATTTAATCTCTTATCATGCTATACTCACAGTATACTAAGTATTGCATTATGAGGATTGAATCTTTAAGACAAATACACAACTACATCAAATGACCTCCATTTTGTGTACTTATCCAGCATATGCAGAACACACCTTATTGCCTGAACTTCTGCAACTCAATTAAACACAAAAGGAAAATCAATTATGATGAAGAGCTAGTTGGACTTTTGTAGAAAATCCCCAGAAACTAATTTCATGTCCAGGTTTTATGTACCGGTTGTGCGTAGATGAACTTGAAATGAGCACACAAAATCGTTAGGAGAGCAAATCCGATGGAGTAAAGAAGTTAAAATAAACCCTATTCAATT